>AWUE01021550.1:0-47694 GCA_001974825.2 Corchorus olitorius
GTCATTATGAGCTATGCCATTCAGAGCTTTTGCTTCCACCCACTTGGTGAAATAATCTGTGGCAACTATAATAAAGTAGACACCTCCTTTGGCAGGTGGGTAGATATTTCCAATGAGATCAATTGCCCATCCTCTGAATGGCCAAGGCTTTATTATAGAATGTAGCTCCTCTGATGGAAGTCTCCATATAGGGCCATACTTCTGAGAAGCTTGGCAGCCTTTGGCGAATTCCATGCAGTCTTTCATGATGGTTGGCCAATAGAAGCCATGACGGCGAATCAGCCATCTCATCTTCCTACCAGCTTGATGTGCACCACATAGACCTTCATGCACATCCTTGATGACTTTCTTAGCTTCATCTTGATCTAAACATCTCATTAAAGATCCGTCTAAGTCTTTTCGATAAAATTCATCGGCTAGGACAGTGTAGTGCACAGCCAAAGTCCTTATCCTCCTGGTGACCCTTGTTGATGGATTTTGGAGATATTCAAGGAATGACTGGCGCCAATCATCAAGTCTGTGTACTAGGTTGTACACTTCAAACACATTGTCCCTAGTAAATGTTGAAGGCATGCTCCTCCTCTCAACATTTACCACCTTCTTCCAGATATCATCTTGGAATACAAGGCCAGATGCAAGCTGTGCAGCAACATTTGCAGACTCAATTCTATGTCTGGGGACGTGTTCTATCCTTACATCATCAAATTTTTCTAACAATTGCACTGCCACTGTATAGTATGATAACAATGATGGACTTGTGCAATTGAACTCTCTGGTAAGTTGGTTAATCACCAAGAGAGAATCTCCTTTGATGTGTACTGTGGATACTTTCATCTCCCTGAGCAATTCTAGACCAATGATGAGTGCCTCATACTCAGCTTGATTGTTAGTATAATCGAAGTCTAAGTGGAATGACATCATGGTATAGTCATCATCAGGGGAGGTGATGACAATTCCGGCACCTGCAGAATTAGCGGTGCTAGAACCATCAAACTCAAGTATCCATGGTATTTGATCGGTCGTCAGCAATCATAAAAATAATTCCCCACAAAATCCTAACTATAGTAGATAGGGCAAGTAAGGGTCGATCCCACAGAGAAGGGTGTAGACTTTATTCGAAAATTCAATCCTTAAAATCTCTCAAAAACAACACAGAAAACAGAGGTTGAAAGAAAACAATTAAACAGAAAAGAATTATATTAGAAAACAAAGCAAAGTAAATTATATCTAAGTCTATAGCAAATAAGAAAGAAAACAATAATTAAAGCATACTTCTTCTCCAATGGTAGAAAACAATCAAATTGAATATGGGTCCTTGATTTAAAAGATGAATTCAATATTAAATCCTTGATGATAACTGGTCTAGGAAAACCTAACATGCTATTTAGATAAGATTACCGGTTAAGGCTTAAATTACCCCTATTGTTAACTTAACAAATCAATTACCGGTTAAGGCTTAAAGATTCACCAAGCAACAAAGCATTAAGATCAACTATTTAATTAGTTCTTTCACACATGCTTAACAAATAAAACCATACAACAATCAGATAAAATCCAATTACTTGCATGAGAAACTCATCGAAGTGGGGGTTAGTCGTCAACGATTCGCTACCAAACAATCAGACTCGAGGGTTAACTGTACCGCCTGACTTAGCAATAGATCTCTCAAATTATCAATTTATCGACCGCATAAACCAATAAAACTCAAGGTCATGGAATAAAACAGAGTTTAACATGCTATCTATCAAAAATAAAATACCAAATTATAAGTATAGAAATCTCACCATATCAATAGATTGAATTCACCAAAGGATTAGAAGTATAAGAATTTAGCTACTCATGGATTTGGGAAAATCCATGAGCGGCATAAGAGTACTTACAGAACTAGAAGGGGCGAAAATCTCCTTGACAAAATAACTAGAGTTGCCACACCTCCCTATGGCTATAGGGGGTGGCGGCACCCTTGCCTAAAACTGGATCTAGAAGAGAAAAATAGATCTAAAACTATAATTGTGAATTGGTGTGTGATTTGTGTTACAGGAGGTGGCTATTTATAGTGGAAAATAACCCTAGGAATTCCAATCCTAACTTGGAAAGGAGTCTAGGACGGTTTAGGGTCTAACTTGGAGTCCAAGTTAGATTAAAAGTCATCCTAGAGTAGAATCCAAGTTAAAATAGGATCCTGAAATTTTGCTGAATTCGTGCAGGAACTTCGACGGCATTTTTGGGCTTGAAAACGGTAGAACTGGGTCTTGGACTTCAAAGGAAAGTTGTAGATCTCGGAGTTAGCTTTCCAACGAGTACTCATGGGCTTCAATCGGAGGTCTGAGCAGAAAGTTATGATTTTTCTACCGAAACTGCGCCTGAATCCTAATCCTGTTGGGACTAGAATCGGGAATCTACGGGATTTGGATATTTCCTTGGATTTAGGAGTCATTAATTGGGATTTTAATTCCAATTAATATCTTATATGGGCTGAGTATTTTCCCATATAAATTATCCATAAATACCAAAGCTTAAGGACTTGTCGATGGCTTGTCTTCAATTAAAGCTCCAATTCTTCAATTCTTCCTTTTAAAATAAATCTTCAAAGTCTTCAAATCTCCAAATAAGTCTTCAATGAGTCTTCAAACACGAACTTCGAATCTCCAAATCTATGCTCAAAATTGCTTTGCTCAAATCTGTGTAAAAAGTCATCAAAATAGCTCCAAAAGTAGTGAAAAATAACAATTTCTTAATTTCACATCACTTAAAGACTAAAAACACAAATATTAATAAAATAGCATATAATTAAGCATAAATGGGTCTAAAAACATAGTAAAATAGCCATAAAAATAGGGTCTAATTTAGCTCAATCAGTATTAAAGATACCTCCATGACAAAGTTTGTATCTTCAAACTCTTCTCCCAAGTCTAAGCATGGGTGGTCGGCTAGGAAGTCAGCAATTGCTTGCCCTTTCACTGCCTTCTGAGGTATATACTTGAAACTGAACTCAGAGAGTGCTAGGCACCACTTGCCTAGTCGGCCTTTAAGGAGAGGTCGAGATAACATGTATTTAACTAAGTCAGTTTTTGAGATAACACAGACATCAAAGTAGAGCATGTAATGTCTTAGTTTTATTGTTGCAAAGTAAAGTGACAAACATAGCTTTTCGATAGGACTATACCGAGTTTCTACATTAGTAAGAGTCCTACTTAAGTAGTACACTGCTTGTCCCTTCCCCTTTCCTAACCCTTGAGCCAACAAACATCCTATGGAAGATGTAGTGGCTGCAACATATAGGTACAAGGTTTTATTTTTCTTAGGAGGAACTAATACAGGAGGCGAAGCTAAGTACTTCTTGATGGCCTCGAAAGCTTCTTGATGTTTGTCATTCCATTGAAACTCCTCCTTGTCTCTCAACTTCAACAGTGGTGAAAACGCCTTGGTCTTACCAGCAGTGTTGGAGATGAATCTTCTCAAGAAGTTGACTTGTCCAAGGAAACGTTGGAGCTCTTTCTTTGAGGTGGGCGGTTTTGCCTGTATGATGGCTTATGCCTTGTTTTCGTCTATCTTGATGCCTCGTTGATGGACCAAAAATCCAAGGAAGTTACCTACACTAACACCGAAAGCACATTTCAATGGATTCATTTTCAAACCATGTTGTCTCATACTTTCGGATGAGCGCCTTAGATGATCAATGTGATCAAGGTGGTTGTGTGACTTAACCACTACATCATCTATGTATACCTCCATGAATTTTCCGATCATGTCATGGAAGATGGCGTTCATGGCTCTTTGATAGGTTGCACCGGCGTTTTTGAGTCCAAAGGGCATGACTACCCACTCGAAAGTACCGATTTCACCTGGACAACGAAAAACTGTCTTTGGAACATCCTCCTCTGCTATGTAAATCTGGTTGTAGCCGCTGTGTCCTTCCATGAAGGACAACACCTGATGTTGGGCGGCCCCGTCTACCAGTAAGTCTGTAACAAGCATAGGATATTCATCTTTCGGGGTGGCAGAGTTCAAGTTACGGAAGTCAACACACACCCTGATCTTACCATTCTTTTTAACTACAGGAACTATGTTTGAAATCCATTCTACATACCTTGCGGTACGGATGAATCCTGCTTTAAAGAGCCTTTCAACTTCCTCTTTAACTTTAAAGATGACATCATTGGCCATCCTTCTAGGAGGTTGTTGATAGGGATGGTAACCTTCAATGATTGGCAGGCGATGCTCTACCACGTCACGACTTAAGCCAGGCATTTCGTCATAGTCCTAGGCGAAACAATCTTTGTATTCTTTTAACAAGGCTACAAAGTGTAGCTTATCTTCTTCGGCCAACAACTGACTTATATAAGTCGGCCTAGGCTCTTCTCCAATACCAAGATTCACTTCAAGTAAAGGATCTTGTACTTCAGCCTTGAGATCATCTAACTTCATGGGAGCTAGGTCAAGTTCTTCCATGGTGATCTCATCTTGTGTATTTTCTACACTTTGATAAGCTGCATCAGCTGATGGGGCGGCTGAGTCCTCTAAGCTTTGGAGCTTCATTTCTAAGGCCAATGTCGACAACTTTCTCAAGGTGTCGTTGGCCAACACAACCTCTCTAGGTTGTGTACTCATGGGATCTCTTCTATGATAGGAGCACATGGAAGCGGCTTGAAGGGGATCAAAGCATCAGGCCGCAGAAGATTTTCCATCACCTCTTTCAAGGCTTCTTGTTTGACTTCTCCTATGGAGATGAATGGGTATGGCCGGCCATATTTGTCCTGGCCCATGAACCTTATCGGTCTAGTGGTTCCATCACAGAACCTTACGTCTACTGCGTTGGTTTCAACTTTGAATGGTTTGTTGTCTGCCTTGACCACCTCAACTTCAGTACCGTTCCAAAACATCAGTAGTTGCTGTAAGGATGATGGGACACACCAGTTGGAATGTATCCAATCTCTACCAAGCAGCATGTTGTATGTTCATGAGGAATCAACTACAAAGAAGGCAGAGAGGGACGTTTTTGACCCAATGGTCTGCTGGGAAGGCAATATGCCTCTTGTCTACTTGATATTGCCAGAGAAATCACTCACAGTGACTTCTGACCCGATCAAATCATCAGTGCACTTGCCAAGCTTCTTTGATGATGAGTAGGGAATGAGATTCACCGTTGCACCATTATCAACAAGTACCCTGGTGATTGGAATGCCATCAACATGTGCCTTGATATATAAAGGCTTGATATGGCAAGTGTTTGCTTCATCAGGCTTGGTAAAGATCATAGTTTTTGCATCATCTGAGGTGTTGCCCCCTGAGTCTTCTTCACTCTCCTGGGGAGGGGGTGGCTCAAATGATTCCACTCGCTCTTTCAATCTAGCAGCAAATGTGCATGGCAGAGTGATAGTAGTATGGTTAAGGTTAACCATGACCCAAAGGTGATACGAATCTAGTTGTGTTAGATTCAAATCTAGCCTTGAATATCTATCAAAGTCGACTTGAACTTCCTCAACTTCTAGATGTGTATGTCGATGACCTTCACAAGGTGATTCCTCTTCTTTCGTCGGCCCAAAGTCTCCAATTAGACCTGCAATTGTTAACTCTAGAACACAAGATTCACAAACAATCAAGCAACACAACTTAATTGTTTGCTAGGACTCTACAAGAAAGAAGAACCCTAAGTTTTGCTCAAACTAGAACAAAGAAGCTAAGATAATCAATTTGGGTAAAAACCTCAATTTTATTAATCAACTCAACTTATGTTTACAAGAGGGGTTTGGTGCCTTTATATAGGCATAGGGTGATGCCCTAGATCTAGAAAAATAACCTAATTTTCGTCCAAATATATGGCCTAGGGTAAAACTAGTCCAAACCCAACTAGGAAAAGGAAAAAAGACATAATTAAACAAGGATTGGACTTAGTCAAACAAGGCCCAACCCAAATAACATCCAAACTTAAAAATAAGCTAATTAAAGATAGAATAAAGCCCACAATGGCCAAATTACAACTCTAATAACCTAATGCTCATCGATTTCAAGAAGAATGCACAACTTGGAATCGATGGAAATATTCCTTTGTTGATGATCTCCAATGGGCTTCAAATGATCTCCGATGGCTTTAAACTCTTCAAGATGAACTCTAATGAGGCCAAACAAAGCTTCCTTGAACTTTTAGCTCTTGCCCTTGTCATTGGGCCTAATGGCATCTTCAATGGATCAAATGGCATCTTAGGCAACTAAACCAACTACTGATGAGCTTGAAACTTCTTCCTTAGCATCTTCAAGCTTCTCCAAGCCTCCTTGCCGCATATGCACATCCTCTCCATGATCTCCATTGGGCTCTTCAAGACCATGATGAGTCCTTGGCGCATCATCTCCTCTCCCTTGAAAAGGATTTGTCCTCAAATCTGCATCATTATCAAACAAGGATAAGTCCGAGACATTAAAAGTAGTACTTACATTACCATATTCACTAGGAAGATCTAGCTTGTAGGCATTGTTGTTGATCCTCTCCAAGACTTGGAATGGACCATCTCCACGAGGTAATAGCTTAGACTTCCTCTTCTCAAGGAACCTTTCCTTCCTTAGATGCAACCAAACCCAATCGCCAGGTTCAAAGATGACCTCTTTGCGCCCCTTGTTAGCATTCTTCATGTAGTGTTGTGTTTTCTTCTCAATTTGAGCTCTAACCTTTGCATGAAGATCCCTAACAAAATCTGCCTTGCGTTGCCCATCCATGTCAACTTGCACACTCAAAGGTAAACCTCAACAAATCCAATGGAGTTAGAGGATTAAAGCCATACACACATTCAAAAGGTGAAAATCAGTTGTACTATGTATGCTTCTATTGTATGCAAATTCAACATGAGGCAAACAATCTTCCCAAGTCCTTAAGCTCTTCTTAATCAAAGCTCTAAGTAAAGTAAGATAAAGTCCTATTAACTACTTCAGTTTGTCCATCAGTTTGAGGATGACAAGCAGTTGAAAATAACAACTTAGTACCTAACTTAGTCCCCAAAGTTCTCCAAAAGTGACTTAAGAACTTAGCATCTCTATCACTCACAATCGTTCTAGGCATTCCATGTAGTCTAACAATCTCTTTAAACAACAAATTAGCTACATTAATGGCATCATCAGTTTTAGTACAAGCAATAAAGTGTGCCATCTTAGAAAACCTATCAACAACCACAAAGATAGAATCTTTACCTCTCCTAGAACGAGGTAATCCTAACACAAAATCCATGCTAATATGAGTCCATGGTTCATGAGGAATAGGCAAAGGAGTATACAAACCATGAGGCTTAGATGTAGATTTAGCTTGCAAACAAGTAATGCAACTAGAAACATGCTTTCCTACATCATATCGCATTTTAGGCCAAAAGAAGTGTTCATGCAATATCTCATATGTTCTATCAACACCAAAGTGACCCATTAAACCACCCTCATGCGATTCCCTCACAAGCACAAAACGCAAAGAACAAGTAGGTATACACAATCTAGATTCTTTAAACAAAAATCCATCATGCTTATAATACTTCCCAAATCCAGAATTCTCACATGCTTTAAACACATCACTAAAGTAAGCATCACTAGCATATAAGTCTTTAATAAACTCTAATCCAAGAAACTTAGAATCAAGCATGGAAAGTAAAACATACCTCCTTGATAATGCATCGGCTACAACATTCTCCTTACCTTTCTTGTAGCGCACCACATATGGAAAGGATTCAATGAACTTGTATCGCACACCATATGGATTGAGTTCAATTTCTCTAATGGATGATAATCCACTAGGAATTTCCTCACAAAAGTAAGCTACAAACTTCCCTTCTTGTATCAAAACAAGTCCAATTCCTACAAAATCACTCAAAAAAGACACAATATTGCTTGGAATAACTCCAGCCAAGTTGTTAGTACCCATTAGTGTACTTTGAAACAAAGGTAAGATCAAAACAGAATTCTCATGCAAAGCACTCTTAAACTCACTTTTAGCTAACATACACTCTTTAACAACTTTCTTAGAAGTCTCTTTTCTTTCACCCAAAACAGTCCTATTTTCAATGCTATGATCAACCAAAACAGATTTGTTTTCATCACAATTAGCATCCAAAACAGAATTTGTTTCATCACAAACAACACCTAAAACAGATTTAGTGTCATCACAAACAACACTGAAATTAGGTTTAGTATTATCGCAAACAACATCTAAAACAGATTTAGAATTACTCTTTGAAAATAAGGTTGTTTTATCATCAAAACAATTAGCAATTTTAGAACCGGTGTTACCCTTTTCTTTAGCCCTAAATTTTTCATCTAATTTAGCAAAATCATCTCTCACTTTAATTTGATCTTTTAAAGCTTCTTGAAGTGATAAAGGAACTAAAGTAAAAGGCCGCTTACCATGCATAAAAGAGTACTCGTTTGTCTCATCATCATGCTTCACCTTGTTGTCAAGTTGCCAAGGTCTCCCAAGCAACACATGACAAGCTCGCATTGGTAGCACATCACACAAGACATCCTCTTTGTACCTGCCCAAAGAAAGAGTAACCAAAACTTGTTTGTTAACCCTAATTTCTTCTCTATCATTGGTCCAACTTAAGCTATAGGGTTTAGGATGTTTAGAAGTAGGTAGTTGTAACTCTTTCACCAAATAATCACTAACTATGTTTTTACAACTATCTCCATCTATAATCACACTACTAGGCTTTCCATTCGCATACATCCTAGTATGGAACAAATTCTCCCTTATAACATCCCCTTTTACATAGGCACTCAAAGTTCTCCTATCAACCAAACTAAGTGGAGCTTGTTGATTTCGAACCTCCAAAGCCTCTAATTTTGTTGATATAGTGCCTAATTTTTGCATGATAGCTTGCAACGAGGTAGCCACATCATTGGCTTGATTTTGATCTCCCATTGTACCTACACACAAAGAAAGATTAGTAATAACAAATTCCTCACTAGTGGGTGTGTGATTTACCTTTGTTGTGCTCTCGTGTTTGCACTCAACCTATGGATTGGCGATCCACTACTCTCTTAATAATCTCACAAGATTATGCCTTTTTCTAGCTTCAATAGGCCTAATAAGAGCAAATAGTTAGAACCTTCTTTCTTCTCGTGACCTACTTGAGGAACAAACAATTAAGAAGCAATAACTTGAGTGAATCAAAGAAAAAAGTAGTCTTTGTACAATCCAAACAGCCTTTGTCTCCCAAACTTGCTGCACAAAACACAATTAACAACACAAATCAATCAATTCAATCAATTATAAACCCTAGTACCACTTAGATCCAATTTTGTACCACTTGTCTCCAATAGGGTTTAAACCTAAAATTCTTCAAATTAGATCTCAATTCACAGCAAAAGCAACCCAAGAATCTCAAACAAACAATCAATTAGGGTTAGATGCAAACAATTGACTCAATTGCTCAAAACCAACCCTAATCCCCAATATACCCGGATAAGAACCCTAGGTCAAAGGTGCGGCAGACACAAAAGATTTTTTGATTTTTTCAGTATTTTTCCCATAAAGATCAGACTAAAAGAAGTCTAGATCTCAAATATCAAAGCTTTCCGAGCTCAAACGAAGCCAGAATAAATTTCACAAGATTCTGGTCGTAAATTTTTTATTTTTATTTTGAAATATTTTCGATTAAACTACAAGGTATGAGGACTCCAAATCTGAAATTCCAAAGCAATTGGAGTTAGGATGAAGTCACATAAATTTTTGAATTTTCGGAATTTTTTAGATCTTGAAATTTGAAAGTTGCGATAAGAACTTTGATGAATGAGATGGATGAAAAACTTGATGATAGATGAATAGAAGGATAGATTTACCGATTGAAGATGACAACCTATGCTCTGATTACCAATTGATACGAATCTAGTTGTGTTAGATTCAAATCTAGCCTTGAATATCTATCAAAGTCGACTTGAACTTCCTCAACTTCTAGATGTGTATGTCGATGACCTTCACAAGGTGATTCCTCTTCTTTCGTCGGCCCAAAGTCTCCAATTAGACCTGCAATTGTTAACTCTAGAACACAAGATTCACAAACAATCAAGCAACACAACTTAATTGTTTGCTAGGACTCTACAAGAAAGAAGAACCCTAAGTTTTGCTCAAACTAGAACAAAGAAGCTAAGATAATCAATTTGGGTAAAAACCTCAATTTTATTAATCAACTCAACTTATGTCTACAAGAGGGGTTTGGTGCCTTTATATAGGCATAGGGTGATGCCCTAGATCTAGAAAAATAACCTAATTTTCGTCCAAATATATGGCCTAGGGTAAAACTAGTCCAAACCCAACTAGGAAAAGGAAAAAAAGACATAATTAAACAAGGATTGGACTTAGTCAAACAAGGCCCAACCCAAATAACATCCAAACTTAAAAATAAGCTAATTAAAGATAGAATAAAGCCCACAATGGCCAAATTACAACTCTAATGACCTAATGCTCATCGATTTCAAGAAGAATGCACAACTTGGAATCGATGGGAATATTCCTTTGTTGATGATCTCCAATGGGCTTCAAATGATCTCCGATGGCTTTAAATTCTTCAAGATGAACTCTAATGAGGCCAAACAAAGCTTCCTTGAACCTTTTAGCTCTTGCCCTTGTCATTGGGCCTAATGGCATCTTCAATGGATCAAATGGCATCTTAGGCAACTCCGATGAGCTTGAAACTTCTTCCTTAGCATCTTCAAGCTTCTCCAAACCTCCTTGCCGCATATGCACATCCTCTCCATGATCTCCATTGTGCTCTTCAAGACCATGATGAGTCCTTGGCGCATCAAAAAGAAAAAGAAAAGCAAGTGAAAAAAAAGAGAAAAAGAGAAAAGAAAATGTGAAAGAAATGGACTGATTGAGACGTCTTGCATTGGCACAAATTTTTGGATTTTGATCAAAGAGTTTTTCAAAAGTCAAAAATGTTTTTCAAGAAAGTGTTTCAGAAAAGGGTTTTCTAAAAATTGGTTTTCGCAAGGGTTTAAGTTTTCCAAAGTTACCTTTCAATGTCCAGACTTGAAGTGATAAATGGTCTTCTTTCTTATTTCCCTCACTTGTAGAAAAATTATCCATTGTTGTCCCCTTTGAGCCAAATGAATTTTCTTTCAAATGAAACTTAATCAAGGATCACTCTCCACACTGGGGGCAAGGATACAGAGAGGCTTTTGTCTCAGCAAATGAAAAGAGGGTTTGCATTTAAATTTGGAAGATGGAGCAACCTGTGACATTGAATCGAGTTCACAAAAGAGATAATGAAATCGCTCCATCGAGAGAAAGAAAGTTCAAAGCAATATAAGAGAGGGAAAGAAAATAGAAAAATGAAGAAAAGAATTGAAAAAGAAAAGAAAAAGAAAGAAGTTGAAAAAGCTAAAGATGGAGGAAAGGATAAATTTGACAGAATCCTTCACAGCACAAACAAGTGATCCTTGATCCAATCACCCTCAAACATATTTTGAGTCTTTTTATCCTTTCTTTGGCACCCTTAACCGAATCCTACATTACGTGCCCAATAAAGTCCATCTTTGATCAAGTCAGGATATTTGAATGAAACCTTCCTCAAACTGTGATTTTTTTTTTCTTTTTCAAAAGGAAAAATGTTTTCCTCAAAGTGCAATCTTTTGAAAAGAGAAAAAATGTTTTTCAAAAAGATTTTAAGACAAAATTGGTTTCAAGAGTTTTCAGTGCATGTGCGTGAAAAAAAAAAGAGGAAAAAGAGAAGGAAATGATAAGGCTCTAGGGTGACAAAATTGGTTTCAAGAGTTTTCAAGGCTCTAGAAATGATAAGGGCAGTCTAGAGCAAGAATGGGAATTTTTTAGTCTTCATGAGGACTGTCAAAGCAGTCAAATAAAGTAGGACCTCTTTCGCAGCATTGAGTATTGATTCAATTCACGGAATAAGGCGTCCAACATTCGAACCGTGTCAAGAGAAGCCGATACATTTCCTTTTTCGACAATTGCCTTTCAAGCCCTTAGGAACCTCTTGATAGTCAGTGTTGACTCAAATCTTTGAACAAATGATGATTTGAAAATGTCTTGAAAAAGAGTTTAGAAATGAGTTTGCTAAAGATTTGCATTCCATTTGTGAGTCCAAGATGAAGCAGTCAAAGTCTTGGCAAGGGGAGTCATCTAAGTGGTGGTCACCAAATCTTTTGAGAAAAGTTTCTTGGTTTTGAAAAACAGGGCAATATGGGCAGCATTTTTCTGACAAAAATGTTTTCAGGGGCAAGTGGGGCAATATTCATGTGAAATCATTTTTAATCATGACATGTCTTAAGAAAATCTAATTGCATGATAACATATTTTGGACTTTGACTTCTGGTAAAATTTTGTTGTAGAAAGACAAAGAAGTTGATACAATGATTAATGTGGGGCAAAGGAGTCTGCTTCAACAGTTCATCTGTGTGAGATCCAAAGCAAGGAGTTTTGTTAAGGAGACATTTGGTTATAGAGAGAAAGTATGGCAGAGCATCACCTGTCTTGAAGAAGAAGCATTCAAAAGTTACATAAAGTTGAGTCATCAGGGCATGACATGGACGAGGATGGAATGATTCAGAATTATTGAAGAATAAGTCATGGGGGCATCATAGAGAAGGACTGGACATCACATAGCCTAGTAGGCAAAGAAGGGGTCATGAGAGGACAGGGAATCAAGAAGAGACAATAGCCAAGAATGAGTAAAGAAGAAGTCAAGAAAGGATAGATGAATAGTCAAGTACATGTGTTTAAAGTGATCCAGTGCGATATTTTCACCTTCAAGCACCATGTGCGGTCTTTCATAGAAGTTTTCAGAGATTCAAGTTGATCTTAAGAGACCCTTTGCGGTCTTTCATAGAAGCTTTCAGAGATTTAAGCCCTGGGCGGTCTTTCATAAAAGCTTTCAGAGATCTAAGTTGATTTTAAAATGACCCAGTGCGGTCTTTCATAGAAGCTTTCAGAGATAAGTGATCTTCAGATGACTCGGTGTTGTCTTTCATAGATGTTTTTAGAGATCAGAGTTGATCCCCAGATGGTCCAGTGAGATCATTCCAAGAAGTTTTGAATGATTAGAGTTGATCCCCAAATGATCTAGTGCGATCATTTCAAGAAGTTTTCAGTGATCAGAGTTGATCCCTAGATGATCCAGTGCGGTCATTCCAAGAAGTTTTCTTTGATCAGAGTTGATTCCAGATGGCCTAGTGTGGTCATTCCTATAAGTTTTAGAGATCAGAGTTGATCCCTAGATGATCCAGTGCGATCATTCAAAAGAAGTTTTCACTGATCGGAGTTGATCCCCAGATGATCCAGTGCGGTCATTCCAAGAAGTTTTTAGAGATCAGAGTTGATCCCCAGATGAACCGGTGCGGTCATTCCATGAAGTTTTTTTTATGATCAGAGTTGATCTCGTTTCAAGAAGTTTTTTATGATCAGAGTTGATCTCCTTTCAAGAAGTTTTTTTTATGATCATAGTTGATCTCGTTTCAAGAAGTATTTTATGATCATAGTTGATCTCCTTTCAAGAAGTTTTTTTATGATCAGAGTTGATCTCGTTTCAAGAAGTTTTTTTTATGATCAGAGTTGATCTCGTTTCAAGAAGTTTTTTTTATGATCATAGTTGATCTCATTCCAAGAAGTTTTTTATGATCAGAGTTGATCTCCTTTCAAGAAGTTTTCGTTGATTAGAGTTGATCTCATTTCAAGAAGTTTTTGATGATCAGAGTTAATCTCATTCTAAGAAGTTTTGGATGATCAGAGTTGATCTCGTTTTGAGAAGTCTTTTATGATCAGAGTTGATCTCCTTTCAAGAAGTTTTTGATGATCAGAGTTGATCTCGTTTCAAGAAGTTTTTGATTATCAGAGTTGATCTCATTTCAAGAAGTTTTTGATGATCAGAGTTGATCTCATTTCAAGAAGTTTTTTTTATGATCAGAGTTGATATTATTTCAAGAAGTTTTTTTTATGATCAGAGTTGATCTCATTCCAAGAAGTTTTCAATGGTCAGAGTTGATCCCCAAAAGATCCAGTGCGGTCATTCTAAGAAGTTTTCAATGGTCAGAGTTCATCCCCAAAAGGTCCAGTGCGGTTATTCCAAGAAGTTTTCAATGGTCAGAGTTGATCGCCAAAGATCCAATTCGGTCATTCCAAGAAGTTTTACGATCAGAGTTGATCCTCAGATGATCCCGTGCGGTCATTCCAAGAAGTTTTTGATGATCAGAGTTGATCTCCAGATGATCCAGTGCGGTCCTTCCGAAAAGTTTTCGAAGTTCAGAGTTGATGATGCGCCAAGGACTCATCATGGTCTAGAAGAGCACAATGGAGATCATGGAGGGAATGTGCATATGCGGCAAGGAGGCTTGAAGAAGCTTGAAGATGCTAGAAGTTCATTGGAGCAAGTTCCAAGCTCATTGGAGCAAGTTCCAAGCTCATTGGAGAAGGTTCCAAGTTCATTGGAGAAGGTTCCAAGTTCATTGGAGAAGGTTCCAAGATCATTGGAGAAGGTTTCAAGCTCATTGGAATTGCCTAAGATGCCATTTGATCCATTGAAGATGCCATTAGGCCCAATGACAAGGGCAAGAGCTAAAGATTCAAGGAAGCTTTGTTTGGCCTCATTAGAGTTCATCTTGAAGAGTTAAAGGCCATCGGAGATCATTTGAAGCCCATTGGAGACCATCATCAAAGGAATATTCCCATCGATTCCAAGTTGTGCACTCTTCTTGAAATCGATGAGCATTAGGTCATTAGAGTTGTAATTTGGCCATTGTGGGCTTAATTCTATTTTAATTAGCTATTTATTTAGTTTAGATAACATTGGGTTGGGCCTTGTTTGACTAAGTCCAATCCTTGTTTGTTATTTTCCTTTTCCTAGTAGAATAAGGAGTAGGGTCCTTCCTAGCTCCTTCCTAGCTTTTTCCTTTACCCTTAGGGCATAGGAATTTATATCAGAGCCGCCCCCCCTCTTTGCCTATATAAAGGCACCAACCCCCCTCTTGAAACACAAGTTGAGTTGATTAATAAAATTGAGGTTTTTACCCAAATTGATTATCTTAGCTTCTTTGTTCTAGTTTGAGCAAAACTTAGGGTTCTTCAATCTTGTAGAGTCCTAGCAAACAATTAAGTTGTGATACTTGATTGTTTGTGAATCTTGTGTTCTAGAGTTAACAATTGCAGGTCTAATTGGAGACTTTGGGCCGACGAAAGAAGAGGAATCACCTTGTGAAGGTCATCGACATACACATCTAGAAGTTGAGGAAGTTCAAGTCGACTTTGATAGATATTCAAGGCTAGATTTGAATCTAACACAACTAGATTCGTATCAGTTGATGTCCAGATGATCTAGTGCGGTTCTTCCTAGAAGTTTTCAAAGATCAAAGTTGATCTCCAGATGATCCGGTGCTGTCGTTTCAAGAAATTTTCGAAGATCAGAGTTGATCTTCAGATGATCCGGTATGGTCGTTTTAAGAAGTTTTCGAAGATCAGAGTTGATCTCCGGATGATCCAGTGTGGTCGTTCAAGAAGTTTCCGATGACCAGAGTTGATCTCCAATTTGATCCAGTATGGTCACTCCAAGAAAGGTTTCCGTGATCGAGGTTGCATCTTAAATGATTCAATGCGGTTATTTAAGAAGTTCAAGTTTGAAGCTTGAAGGAGCGAAAGAAGAAAGGGTTCAAGCGCAACAGTGGCTACGTCTTTGTGTACTTCCCGTTCATCTAGAAATACGGAAAGAACGCCTTTACGTCTTTCAAGATTCTCAGAAAATCCACAAAGAGGGGCAGCTGTAGACACTGAAATTTGGGCTTAATTAATTTTGGGACAAGCCCATTATTTTTAGTCCAAAATTGAAACTCATGTTTTATTTTTTTATGGGTCCATGTAAGTGGGTTTATTTCTTTTCATGTAAATTGAGTTCAAACCCAATAGGGGAATGACTCTAGGTATAAATAGATAAGTCCCTAGGGTTAGGGAGGGAGGGAGTTTTTTTTAAGGTTAAAAAAAAAGAGAGCCGAAATTGTTTTTTCAGAGAGAAGTTAAAAAAAACTCATCAGAGCCGAAAAAAACTGCTCTTAACAAAAGTTTTGCAGAGAAAATAATAATTGGAGGAAGGAGGAACGTGAGAGTAGGAAGAAGAAATAATAAAAAAGGGTGATTTGACGCTTCCCAAAAATTCCAGCACGTGAAAGCTATCAATTCAATAACTTTGTTTCAATTGGTATAATATTCTTTCGTAGCCTTTTATTTTTCTCTTATGTCAATTTGGTCCTCTGCTGAATGAATGATTTTGAATACATGGTTCCTATACATACTTTATTTCTTGATTTTATTCATATTAAACGTTAATTTCTGTTTTTATTTTGGGATTTGGGTAATTGATACCTACTGTCGTACTCCCTGTTTTATTTTGTTTTTTTATGCAATAAATTCAACTTTCTGTTTTAATGCAATCTAATCCTTTAAATTGTTATGTGATATACATAAAGACAGAAAGTTCATCCCTTGCTCACATAAGTCCCTGAGATTTGTGCAATTAGGTCCTATTGCTTTAATTTAGGTTATTTTAGTCCTATATATTTAATTTAATTTGAGATTTAATGCAATTTGGCTACTGTTTTTTTTAATTTATTCGTTTGAGTATGCAACAGTTTGTTTTTTCATGCAATTAAGGGTTTGTTTAATTTTAATTCATGCAATTAGGGTTATAATTGGTTAATTTAATGGTCTAATTTCATAATTAATTTAGCATTAGTTTTAATTGCTCAATAATTCATTATATTTCAATTTAATCAGGTGTAATTTTTACTTTAATTAAAACCAAATTAGGATTAGATCATATGCATTCATGTTTAATTATGCATTTTAATTTATATGTTATTTATTAATTGTCTTGCCACTAAACAAACAATAATCATAGTCTTCCAGAGAAGGGGCTTTCACGAGTGATCGAATTTTCGGGGCTCGTTTATGTCTCTGAGGATGAGAAGGTTCTTTCGGGATGCTTTGGAGTTCCGTGCATATATCTCGAAAAGAATTTTCAATAACCCAAGACTACGTGAATTGGTATAATAATTTTGATTTTGCATTCATCATTTGCAGACATGCATTAATTAGAGAAAAGACACAAAAAAGACCAAAAAGATTTTTTTTATTATTTATTCACTATTTATTTTTTTGTTATTTTTTTAACTATTATCTATTTATTTACTATTCATCTATTTATTTATTTTTAATTATTATCTATTTATTTACTATTTATCTATTTATTTATTAATTTAATTATTATCTATTTATTTACAATTTATCGATTTATTTATTAATTTAGTTATTATCTATTTATTTATTATTATTATTTTTAGCTACCTATTTATCTATTATTCTCTGTATCTATTTATCTATTTATTTCTATATCTTTTTATTATTTTATTTTTTTTAAAACCTATTTTCCTATTTATCTTTTTTTTTATATTTTGATAATTTTCTTAATAACCAAGATTAGGATAAAATCAACCAATTTCATTTTGACCCACATAGAATCTGGTTAGACTGATGGTACCGTCGTTTGACGGGCGTCTCAGGGGTGCTCATCCTTTCCTGAACGTAATGGACTCCCGAACCTAGACTTAGGTTAGAAGATCAGATCAGTAGGCTTTGTCAGGTTTTTGCCAAGCGTGAGACCTAACTAGGTTTTAATGGTAAATAGGTGACTAATCACACCTTGAAATTGGTTAGT
The DNA here is from genome assembly GCA_001974825.2 of Corchorus olitorius. Lineage (NCBI taxonomy): Eukaryota > Viridiplantae > Streptophyta > Magnoliopsida > Malvales > Malvaceae > Corchorus > Corchorus olitorius. Next base: position 17,682 of record AWUE01021550.1, read on the forward strand.
GGCGACTCCTGTTGTTCAAGTCGGAGCGATAGGGTTCCCGGACCCGAACGTTACGACAATAGTTTTCTACACTAGTTTTCTAGGGACTAGCAAAGATTTAGTGTGGGGGAAATATGATTGAGCCAAATTACACCCTATTTTTATGGCTATTTTGCTATGTTTTTAGACCCATTTATGCTTAATTATATGCTATTTTGATCTACTTTTGGAGCTATTTTGATGACTTTTTACACAGATTTGAGCAAAGCAATTTTGAGCATAGATTTGGAGATTCGAAGTTCGTGTTTGAAGACTCATTGAAGACTTATTTGAAGATTTGAAGACATTGAAGAATTATCTCAAGAGCTAGAATTGAAGATTGGAGCTTTAATTGAAGACAAGTCATGGATAAGCCCTTAAGCTTTGGTATTTTTGGATATTTTATATGGGAAAATACTTAGCCCATATAAGACATTAATTGGAATTAAAATCCCAATTAATAACTCCTATATCCAAGGAAATATCCAAATCCCGTAGATTCCCGATTCTAGTCCTAACAGGATTAGGATTAAGGCGCAGTTTTGGTAGAAAAATCATACCTTTCTGCTCAGACCTCCGTTTGAAGCCTATGAGTACTCGTTGGAAAGCTAACTCCGAGATCTACAACTTTCCTTTGAAGTCCAAAACCCAGTTCTGCTGTTTTCAAGCCCACAAATGCCGTCGAAGTCCCTGCACGAATTCAGGATTTTTTCAGGATCCTATTTTAACTTGGATTCTTCTCTAAGATGACTTTTAATCTAACTTGGAGTCTAAGTTAGACTCCAAAACCGACTTAGACCTCTTTCCAAGTTAGGATTGGAATTCCTAGGGTTATTTCCACTATAAATAGCCAGCTCCTGTAACACAAATCACACACCAATTCACAATTATAGTTTTAGATCTATTTTTCTCTTCTAAATCTAGTTTTAGGCAATGGTGCCGCCACCCCCTATAACCATAGGGAGGTGCGACATACCTAGGTATTTTATCAAGGAGATTTCGCCCCTTCTAGTTCTGTAAGTATTCTTATGCCGCTCATGGATTTTCCCAAATCCATGAGTAGCTAAATTCTTATGCTTCTAATCATTTGGTGAATTCAATCAATTGATAGGGTGAGATTTCTATACTTATAATTTGGTATTTTATTTTTGATAGATAGCATGTTAAACACTGTTTTATTCCATGACCTTGATTTTTATTGGTTTACGCGGCCGATAATTTGATAATTTGAGAGATCTATTGCTAAATCAGGCGGAATAGTTAACCCTCGAGTCTGATTGTTTGGTAGCAAGTTGATGATGTTTAATAGACGCTCAATTGGGTTTGCATGCCAGTGATTGGGTTTTATCTGATTGTTGTATGGTTTTATTTATTAAGCATGTGTTAAAGAACTAATTAAATAGTTGATCTTAATTCTTTGTTGCTTGGTGAATCTTTAAGCCTTAACTGGTAATTGATTTGTTAAGTTAACAATAGGGGTAATTTAAGCCTTAATCGGTAATCTTATCTAAATAGCATGTTAGGTTTTTTCCTAGACCAGTTATCATCAAGGATTTAATATTGAATTCATCTTTTAAATCAAGGACCCATATTCAATTTGATTGTTTTCTACCATTGGAGAAGAAGTATGCTTTAATTATTGTTTTCTTTCTTATTTGCTATAGTCTTAGATTTAATTTACTTTGCTTTGTTTTCTATTTAATTGCTTTCTTTCAACCTCTGCTTTCTGTGTTTTGTTTTGAGAGATTTTTAGGATTGTATTTTCGGATAAAGTCTACACCCTTCTCTGTGGGATCGACCCCTACTTGCCCTATCTACTATAGTTAGGATTTTGTGGGGAATTATTTTTATGATTGCTGACGACGGATCAGTCCATTTAGCTCTAGGCTTGTCAACCATTTCTTCTCCAGCCTTCTTTGTTGGTTTCCAAGGTCCTTCCTGGATAATTTCCCACATTTCATAATCGGTTGCACAAATGAAGTTCATCTTACGGGATTTCCAGAACTGGTAGTTAGTGCCATCAAAAAGAGAGGAGGACGGTTGATTGAATGTCCTTCAACAGCTATGTTGAGATTCGATGATGATGCCATCTTGGATCACTCTTGAGGCTGTTAGTCCGATCTACTCAAGAGCCAGGCTCTAATACCAATTGTTGGTCCACTTAGATGTGCTAGAGGGGGTGAATAGCCCTTAATCAAAATTTTGAGTTCTCTGAAAAACGTGTTAAAGACACTAGTTCAGAGTATGCAATTAAAGTCACTAATGCAAAGCAGAAAGATAAACAACAGATGAAAGCAAGTGAAAGTATAAGGAAATTGATAAAGACGTTAACAGCTGAATAGTGGAAAAGTAAAGAGATTAAGAGATGATAAAACTGGAACGATAGAAGAAAGGATGGAAGATTGAAGACGCTTCGATTTATAGAGGTTCGGCCTTTCACACCTACGTCCTCTACCTTGGATACCACACACCAAGGATTTTAAAATCGACTATCAGTGAAGTTAGTCTGGTCTTCACAACACCTTTTTACAATCCCAGAGCTTCAAACCCAAAGCTTTGACACCGAGTGCAAACCCACACACAAAACAATCCCAAGTGCAAACCCACACTTGGATTTTAGGGATTTTGAAATTCTAGAGAGAGTAAGTGATTTGATCTTCAATGATGCTCCAAAACTTGAACTCAAATGGTTAGATTTGAGTATTTATATCTCTCTCTAGCGAACTAGCCGTTTTAGTTTGAAATTCAAACTAATTTCCTGTTTTCTTGTCTTTTAGTCGCGCCAGCTGTTGACAATTCTAGCATGTCCGTACAACGTTGATCGCTTCTGCACATCCGTACTGTTTGTCCTGTAGCTGCTAGTCGCTTTAATCTTCAGATCATTAATCCCACTAATATCTTCCAGTTTTCTTCTGACTTCAAACTTCTGTCTTGACTTGAGTATTCTTCTAATTTATCTGCTTGATTATTCAGCTTTAATTCTGAACTCTTCCTTCTAAAATTACTGCCTTTGGCTTCAAATGATCTTTCTTTGAGACTTTGAGCTTTTCATGTGCCTAAGACTTTATGGCATCCTTCTACAATAGTGTCACTGATGAAACTTTCTTTTTAAGAGTTTACAAGGCTCAACCTTTTTCCTGTTAAAGCTTTCACTGCACACTAAGTAGATATATTAGCTAATATACTTGGGTTTATTTTGTTATCATCAAAAACAATAGGATTCAACAAATTTCTCTCTTGACTTTCGAAATTTTTGAGACATGGAAGTATTTTTCGAAAAATTTCTTGTGCAATTGATCCCAAAAAGTAATTGATTGTGAAGGTAAACTATAGAACAAGCTCTTCGCTTCCCTTTCCAATGAGAGAGGAAATATCCTTAATTTTTCATGCTCCTGTGGAACTCTAGGAACCATAGTACATGCTCGGAAAAAGTCCATCATGTGTAAATGTGGATCTTCATCTTCATATCCATTGAAAGTAGGCAGCTTCTGAAGAACATTTGTTTTTATCTCAAAATCAAGATTTGGATAATCAATACAGAGAGGTCTTGCCTCTTTTTCAGAGAAAGATAAGTGTTTCAGCGATTGCTGCTCCATTGCACCTAAATAGCAAGCACAAAAACAGAAAACAGAAAATAGAAAACATGGAGGGGTAAAGAGGGTTATGAAATCAGAAAGCAGTGAACATAAAAGAGTTAAAAAAGTATTAGCGCAGATTTCTCCCCGGCAACAGCACCAAAATTATGATCACTGTCGTCAAGCAGTCATAAAATAATAACCTCACAAACTCTAACTTTGGTAGATATGGTAAGTCAGGGTCGACCCCACAGAAAGAAAATAAGCACTTTTTAACTCAAAATTGTCACAAGAAAACAAAGGTTAAGCAATTAAGATTAAATTAAGCAAAAGTAAATTAAATAAGAAGCAATTAAATTAAGAAAAACAGTCTTATGATAAATATATCCTTCCAATATAAGATCAATCTCACTCTTGACAAATATAACCATGGATCATCGGATCACCACTCAATTCAGTTATGTCTTTGGCAAAGGTAAAAATTACTAAAGATTCATCCAACCTTAATCTATATCAATTGCAATCAACTTGGTACTAAAGATTCCCAAATTAATCCCTTTTACTAATTACTAATTCAATACTAAAGATTCTTGAATTAATCAATTAATAAAGCATAAAGATCTATAGATAAACCAAACATAAACTCAAATTACTAAAGATTCACTTAAGAGTAAGATCAATTAAAATCCCAATTTAATAAATTAGTTACTAAAGATTCACCAATTATATTAAATCTTATCACAATCAATTAGATTCAATTACTAAAGATTCATCAAATCTAACTTAGCAATAGTTGAAGAAATCATGTAATTAGACAGGCCTAAATCTAACATCAATCAATCTCAACATAAGCAATAATCTCATGGATAAATTGATAACATAAATTGAATTATCACTCATTAAAACCAACCATCAATTCGACATAATTAATATCGAAATCATCATGCTAAAATCGGCAAGCAAACTAGCAATCAAAATCAACAAAATCATGGCTAATTCGATATGTAAAACATTCTCCCCATGAATTAAATTTTCAAGAGATTGATTATCACTTACATTGGAAAGATTAAAGGAACTTACTCACACATGATTATCACTTACATTGGAAAGATTAAAGGAACTTACTTACATTGGAGGAATTTGTTGAGCTTATGGAGAAGGCTATTGATGAGCCAATTAATTGAATTTAGGTCTTAGAAATTTTAATTTTACTTTTATGCACTTAGGTAGTAGTTATTTATTTTAAGCATGTTTTTCTTTTTCAATCAACCATACAAGGTATGCCGCTCAACCTTCAACTCTTTAATTTTCACAAGCAACCTTTACTTGTTTGATTAGTTGTTTACTTTCACATTGAGGACAATGTTGAGTTTAAGTATGGGGGAGGAGATAGGTGAATGCTTAATATGTTAGTTATCTTAGTCTACTTTATTTTCAATTTTAAAATGTTTGTGGGTATCGTTCTAGTTAAGAAAACCCTCAGGTGACATAACACCTCCCAAGTACCCCTATCAGTCTTAGGTTGAAATGGCTTGCGTCACGAGCTAAGTGCCGCCGTACACCTACGAAAGTGGAATAATTTTTGCATGTATAGTCTTAGTATTAACTTTAGGTTTAGTTTTTAGGATTGGTTTGGTAGTTCCTTATCTCATGAAATTTTGAGCAAAATTTTGAATCTTAATTGCTATGCACATGTTAAGTGATTGATTTGATTGTGAAAGATTGATGCTTAGAGTATTGAGAATGCTTAAATCTTTGATTAAGTTTTAGCATGCATTTGATTTCTTAGAATTAAGCATAATTTGAGATTGTGATATGAGCTTATTTATCCAATGCTTTCATGACTTATTACTTCTAGAACTTGTGCTGAATCTTGCTTACATTTATGAAAGCATGTCATGGATATGTCAAGAAATAAGTGTGGGGGTATCAAGGGTGGCTAAAATCTTTTAAAAGAAGTGTTTTCATGAAAGATGAGAAGAGATACTTCTGATCTTTCCAGAGTTGTCACTCTTTAATAAAGAAAAATATAAAAATAAGGTTAGTAACCTTAAAAGAGGATTAAAGGCATGGAATTGCAGAAGTATTGTCCCTCTGAAAAAAAAAAGAGTGTTAGTAACCTCAAAAGAAAAAAAAGTGAGTTAGTAACCTCAAAAGAAAAAAAAGTGAGTTAGTAACCCCTAAGTCATGAACACTTCTAAGGTTAGTAACCTTGTTTTCTTAAAAATAAGTCACCCTTTTTTAACCCATTCTAATTGATGCGCTAAGGGCTTATCAAGGACATCAAGAGGGCTATGGAAATCATGGAGAGGATGAGCATGGAGTGCAAGGAAGCATGGAGAAGCTTGAAGATGCTAGCGTTGCACATAAAGATGATTCAAGCTCATTGGAGTTGCCAAAGATGCCATTTGATCCATTAAAGAAGCCAATAGGTCCAATGACAAGAGCAAGAGCAAAGAAATTCTAGGATGCATTAATGGGCCTTGCTCGAACTCATCTTGAAGACTTGAAGACCATTGAAGTTCAATTGAAGACATTTGAAGATGATTTGAGCAAAGAAAAACTCATTAATTTGCTTGTCATTGAAGCCTAAAAACAGGACAAGTCCTGCCCAGGACTAGGTCTGTTGAAAGACGGAAGAAAATTCAGAACATGTCCTGTCCAGGACTTGGACAACTCCTGCACAGGACTTGTTGCGGGAAAACCTTATTTTCAAGTTTATTTTGTTATTTCAATTTCCTAGTAGGATAAGGAGTAGAATCCTTCCTTGCTCCTTCCTTTACCCATAGGGCTTAGGATTTAGGTATTGTGCCCCCCTACTAGTATATAAGGGGTCCAATATCTCTTGTAAACGCAAGATGAGTTGATTAATAAATTGAGGTTTTCACCCAAATTGATTATCTTAGCTTCTTTGTTCTAGTTTGAGCAAAACTTAGGGTTCTTCAATCTTGTAGAGTCCTAGCAAATAATTAAGTTGTGATAACTTGATTGTTTGTGAATCTTGTGTTCTTGAGTTGACAATTGCAGGTGTAATTGAAGACTTAAGGCCGACGAAAGAAGAGGAATCACCTTGTGAAGGTCATCGATCTACTAATCTAGGAGTTGAAGGAGTTCAAGTCGAGTTTGATAGATTTTCAAGGCTAGATTTGAATGTAAAACAACTATATTCGTATCAATTGGTAATCAGAGAATAGGTTGTCATCTTCAATCGGTAAATCTATCCTTCTATTCATCTATCATCAAGTTTTTCATCCATCTCATCCATCAAAGTTTTTCAAATTTTCAAGATCCAAAAATTCCGAAAATTCAAAAATTTATTGTGGCTTCATCCTAACTCCAATTGCTTCAGATTTGGAGTCCTCATACCTTGTAGTTTAACCGAAAAATATAAAAAAAAATAAAAAAATTTTCGACCAGAATCTTGTGAAATTTATTCTGGCTTCGTTTGAGCTCGGAAAGCTTAGAAATTTGAGATCTAGACATCTTTTAGTGTGATCTTTCTGGGAAAAATATTGAAAAAAATCAAAAAAATCTTTGTCGAAATCGATTTTTTCCAGGAACTAGGGTTCTTGATTTGGGAATTTGGGGATTAGGGTTTGTTTGAGCAATTGAGTCAATTGTTTGCATCTAACCCTAATTGATTGTTTGTTTGAGATTCTTGGGTTGCTTTTGTTGTGAATTGAAGTTTGTTTTGCAGAATTTCGAATTGAAGCCCTATTGGATACAAGTGGTTTAAAATTGGATCTAAGTGGTACTAGGGTTTCTAATTGATTGATTTGTGTTATTTATTGTGTTTTGTGCAGCAAGTTTGGGAGACAAAAGGCTGTTTGGATTGTTTATAGAACACTCTTATTTTGATTTACTCAAGTTATTGCTCTTATTTGTTTGGACCTCAAGTAGGTCATGAGAAGAAAGGAGGCTCTAACAATTTGCTCTTATTAGGCCTATTGAAGCTAGAAAAAAGGCATAATCTTGTGAGATCATTACGAGAGTAGTGGATCGCCAATCCATAGGTTGAGTACAAACACGAGAGCACAACAAAGGTAAAGCACACACAGACACTAGTGAGGATTTTTTATTACTAACTTTTCTTTGTGTGTAGGTACAATGGGAGTCAAAATCAAAACAATGACTTGAATACCATGATGCAAGCACTTATGCAAAGATTAGATGCCATGGATGCAAGGATGGAAGCTATGGCTAAAGCTCAACAAGAGCCACCACCTCAACAATGAGCAAAGGGATCAACAACAACAACAAGCTCAACAAAGGCAAATTGCTAGGAGAGTTGATCCAATGGAGAGATTGAGGCAACAAGAACTTGGAGGCCAAGCCTACAATGAAAACTTGCAGCCTAGGAGAGGTGACCCAAGGGTAGAGCTTAAAGACAACATCAAATATAAAATCCCAAAGTTCAATGGAAGAGGGACACCTTCGGATTACTTAGATTGGGAGTCAAAGCTAGACATGTATTTTGATTATCACCCCTATGCCGAATCTAAGAAGGTACAAATTGCTATCCTTGAATTTGTTGAGAATGCTTTGAATTGGTATAATCAATTGATGCAGTCAAGGAGAAGAAATTTGGAGAGACCTATAGATACTTGGGCGGAATCGAAGAGTGTCATGAGAAAGAGATTTGTGCCAAGCTACTACATCAACTTTCTTTACCAAAGTTTGCAAACCTTGAGCCAAGGATCGAAAAGTGTTGATGAGTACTACTCAAAGATGATGTTGTTGATGTCCAGGGCCGAAATTGAGGAACCATCACAAGCCACCATGGCTAGGTTTCTTGCGGGTTAAATAGAGAGATTCATGATATTGTGGAGATGCAACAATATTATGATGTTGAAGACTTATTACAATAAGCTTTGAAGGCCGAGGGACAAGTTAAAAGGAGTGGCGCCAAGAGAGGATTTTCATCATCAAACTCATGGAAAACTCCAATCAAGAAGGATGTGAAATCTCTCAACAAGGAGAAGGAGGTTGCGCAACAAAGGGGAGTAAGTCCTAAATCCGATTCTAAACCTTCATCTATTTCTTCCTCTAAATCTCATGTTAAGTGTTTTAAGTGTCCGGGATATGGTCATTATGCTAAAGATTGTGTCAATAAAAAGGTGATGTATCTTAATGATCATGGTGAGGTAGTGAGTGAAGATGAGGAATTCAACCTGGGTTCAAGTGGTGATGGGGATAATGAGGAGTCTGAGCAAGAAGAGAGTGATGATGATAGTAAGGGATATGCACTTAAGAATTTGGTTGCTAGAAAGACTTTGAGTGCTTTTGTGAAAGAAGATGTGCACAATCAAAGAGAGAACTTGTTTCATTCTAGGATGTATGCGAATGGGAAGCCTAGTAGTGTGATCATTGATGGTGGAAGTTGTACAAACATAGCTAGTGTATACTTCGTGAATGAGTTGCAACTATCCACTACCAAACATCCAAAACTCTATAGTTTAGGTTGGTTCAATGATAGAGAAGAGATTAGGGTTAACAAACAAGCTTTAGTTTCTCTTTCTTTGGGGAGGTACAAAGAAAATGTTTTGTGTGATGTTCTACCAATGCAAGCATGTCATGTACTACTTGGTCGACCATGGCAATTTGACAACAAGGTACATCATGATGGTGAGACCAATCAGTATACTTTCATGTGTGGTAAGAAGCCTTTTACTTTAATTCCTTTATCACCTCAAGAAGCTTTAAAGGATCAATTGAAATTGAGGGATGATTTTGCTAAATTAGAATCTGAATATAGGGCTCAACAAAAGATAAAGCATGCTAATTCTAGTTCTAATTGCGTTGAAAACAAGGCTGTTTTGGTTGATAGTTCTTAAAAAGTTGTTAAAGGGTGTATGTTAGCTTCTAAGACTGAGATTAAGAATGCTTTGAAAGATAATTCTGTTTTATGCTTACTTTTGCTTAAAAATACACTTATGAGCACTAACAACTTGGATGGAGAGCTTCCAAGCAACATTATTTCTCTTTTAGATGAGTTTGCGGATTTGTTTCCTGAGGAGATTCCTAGTGGTTTACCACCAATTAGAGGGATTGAACATCAAATTGACTTCGTCCCTGGGGCGCAAATTCCAAACAAGCCAACATATAGGACAAATCCTGATGAAACAAAGGAGTTGGAGAAACAAGTTGGAGAGTTGCTAGAAAATGGTTATGTGCACGAGAGTCTTTCTCCATGTGCAGTTCCAGTTTTGCTAGTTCCTAAGAAGGATGGAACTTGGAGAATGTGTGTTGATTGTAGGGCAATAAACAACATAACAGTTAAGTATCATCAACCTATTCCTAGATTAGATTGCATTGCATGGTTCTTGCTTATTTTCAAAGATTGATCTTAAGAGTCGGTATCATCAAATTCGCATGAAAGAGGGTGATGAATGGAAAACTGCTTTTAAAACTAAGTTAGGATTGTATGAATGGTTAGTCATGCCTTTTGGATTAACTAATGCACCTAGTACTTTCATGAGGTTAATGAATCATGTTTTAAGAGCTTATATTGGAAAGTTTGTTGTTGTTTATTTTGATGATATACTTGTGTATAGCCGCAACTTAGAGGAACATATTGAGCATTTGAGATGTGTTTTAGATGTACTTAGGGTTGAGAAGTTGTATGCTAACCTTAAGAAGTGCACCTTTTGCACAAACAAACTTGTTTTTCTTGGTTTTGTGGTTTCTGCGCAAGGTATACATGTTGATGAGGAGAAGATCAAAGCCATCAAAGATTGGCCAACACCCACCAACGTTGGTCAAGTGAGATCCTTCCATGGCTTAGCTGGGTTCTATAGGAGGTTTGTTAAGGACTTTAGCACCTTAGCCGCCCCTATTACTAGTGTGATGAAGAAGAATGCACCATTCAAGTGGGGAAAAGAGCAACAAGAAGCATTTGAGACTTTGAAGGACATACAAACTAATGCTCCTTTGCTTGTTTTACCTAATTTTAACAATACTTTTGAGATTGAATGTGATGCTTCAGGTGTAGGTATTGGCGTAGTTCTCATGCAAGGAGGGAAACTCGTGGCATACTTTACTGAGAAGTTGAATGGGGCTGCATTGAACTACCCTACATATGATAAGGAGTTGTATGCTCTTGTTAGAGCGTTACAAACATGGCAGCATTATTTGTGGCCTAAGGAGTTTGTGATTCACACGGATCATGAGAGCTTGAAGTACTTAAAGGGGCAACAAAAGCTGAATAAGAGGCATTCTAAATGGATTGAATTCATTGAGTCCTTTCCATATGTGGTGCGCTACAAGAAAGGTAAGGAGAATGTTGTAGCCGATGCTTTATCAAGGAGGTATGTTTTACTTTCCATGCTTGATTCTAAATTTCTTGGATTTGAGTTCATTAAGGAATTATATGCTAGTGATGCTTACTTTAGTGATGTGTTTAAAGCATGTGAGAATTCTGGTTTTGGAAAGTATTATAAGCATGATGGATTTTTGTTTAAAAAATCTAGATTGTGTATACCTACTTGTTCTCTGCGTTTTGTGCTAGTGAGGGAATCGCATGAGGGAGGTTTAATGGGTCACTTTGGTGTTGATAGAACATATGAAATATTGCATGAACACTTCTTTTGGCCTAAGATGCGATATGATGTAGGGAAGCATGTTTCTAGTTGCATTACTTGTTTGCAAGGTAAATCTACATCTAAACCTCATGGTTTGTATACTCCTTTGCCTATTCCTCATGAACCATGGACTCATATTAGAATGGATTTTGTGTTAGGATTACCTCGTTCTAGGAGAGGTAAGGATTCTATCTTTGTGGTTGTTGATAGGTTTTCTAAGATGGCACACTTCATTGCATGCACTCAAACTGATGATGCCATTAATGTAGCTAATTTGTTCTTTAAGGAGATTGTTAGACTACATGGAATGCCTAGGTCGATTGTGAGTGATAGAGATGCTAAGTTCTTAAGTCACTTTTGGAAAACTTTGTGGGATAAGTTAGGTACTAAGTTGTTATTTTCAACTACTTGTCATCCTCAAACTGATGGTCAAACTGAAGTAGTTAATAGGACTTTGTCAACCTTACTTAGAACATTGATTAAAAGAACTTAAGAACTTGGGAGGATTGTTTGCCTCATGTTGAATTTGCATACAATAGAAGCATACATAGTACAACTGGATTTTCACCTTTTGAATGTGTGTATGGCTTTAATCCTTTAACCCCATTGGATTTGTTGAGTTTACCTTTGAGTGTGCAAGTTGACATGAATGGGCAAAGCAAGGCCGAATATGTCAGGGATCTTCATGCAAAGGTTAGAGCTCAAATTGAGACGAAAACACAACACTACATGAAGAATGCTAACAAGGGGCGCATAGAGGTCATCTTTGAACCTGGAGATTGGGTTTGGTTGCATCTAAGGAAGGAAAGGTTCCCTGAAAAGATGAAGTCTAAGCTCTTACCTCGTGGAGATGGTCCATTCCATGTCTTAAAGAGGATCAACAACAATGCATACAAGCTAGATCTTCCTAGTGAATATGGAAATGTAAGTGCTACTTTTAATGTTTCAGACTTATCCTTGTTTGATAATGATGCAGATTTGAGGACAAATCCTTTTCAAAGGAGAAGGGATGATGTGCTAAGGGCTTATCAAGGACATCAAGAGGTCTAGGGAGATCATGGATAGGATGAGCATGGAGTGCAAGGAAGCATGGAGAAGCTTGAAGATGCTAGAGTTGCACATAAAGATGATTCAAGCTCATTGGAGTTGCCAAAGATGCCATTTGATCCATTGAAGATGCCAATAGGTCCAATGACAAGAGCAAGAGCAAAGAAATTCAAGGATGCATTAATGGGCCTTGTTCAAACTCATCTTGAAGACTTGAAGACCATTGAAGTTCAATTGAAGACATTTGAAGAGGATTTGAGCAAAGTAAAACTCATTAATTTGCTTGTCATTGAAGCCTAAAAACAGGACAAGTCTTGCCCAGGACCTGGTCTGTTGAAAGACGGAAAAAAAATCAGAACAACTCCTGCCCAGGACTTGTTGCGGGAAAACCTCATTTTTAAGTTTATTTTGTTATTTCAATTTCCTAGTAGGATAAAGAGTAGGATCTTTCCTTGCCCCTTCCTTTACCCATAGGGCTTAGGATTTAGGTACTGTGCCCCCCCTACTACTATATAAGGGGTCCAATATCTCTTGTAAACACAAGTTGAGTTGATTAATAAATTGAGGTTTTCACCCAAATTGATTATCTTAGCTTCTTTGTTCTAGTTTGAGCAAAACTTAGGGTTCTTCAATCTTGTAGAGTCCTAGCAAATAATTAAGTTGTGATAATTTGATTGTTTGTGAATCTTGTGTTCTTGAGTTGACAATTGCAGGTCTAATTGAAGACTTAAGGCCAACGAAAGAGGAGGAATCACCTTGTGAAGGTCATCGATCTACTCATCTAGGAGTTGAAGGAGTTCAAGTCGAGTTTGATAGCTTTTCAAGGCTAGATTTGAATCTAAAACAACTAGATTCGTATCACTAATCCTTGATGAATATCCTTGAGCTTAGTGGTAGGTGATAGTCATGTGAAGAAGAGGATGATAAGTGAATTGAATTTCTCTTATTATGTTTACTTAATAATGATGATGCTTGTAATTTCTTGATTCTTAGAATTGTGTATTCTCATTATTCTTTGCTATCTTGATTTCATGATTAGATTGTCTCTTGATATGTGTGTGCAATTGAAATTGTTTTAACCTTTCTTTTGAGAGAAGTGCACTAGTTTGCTAGGGACTAGCAAAGCTTAAGTGTGAGGGAAATATGATCAGACCAAAATTATGCATGTTTTTATGGTCATTTTCTTATGCTTTTGAACACATTTATGCTAGATTTTACCCTATAATGCTTACATTTGTGATTGTAGGTGTTGAAGAGGTAGAATGTGCAAATATGTTGATTTAGGCACTTTTTGGAGCTATTTTGATTGATTTTTGGGCACAAAGATTTTTCATGGATTTTCTTGGAAGAGTTTGGAGCTATCATGTTTGTGATTCAAGAATTTATGGAGTCAATTTTATGCTTATTGAAGTCATAAAGTTGAAGCTACAAAGTTCCAAAGCAAAGGAGTAAGAAGACCTCAAGTTGCAAGAAGACATATCCAGACATCAGAGAGACATGGGTGATCAGGCTTAAGACCTGGGCACTCAGGCCAACCATGTGGGCGCCCAGGACGAGTCGGGGCCCTTGTCCACGCGCGCCACCAGCAACTTGTAGGTGTCTTCATGCTGAAGCTTCTTCCTTTCTTTCCAAATTTGGCGACAGCTTGCGAAAACAGCCATAAATTTTGATTTATAACTCCAAATGAGGTGTATGAATATGCGTTGGAAAGCTAACTTCGAGAGCTACAACTTTTGTGTTTTGGTCAAGACCCAGTTTTGCCGTTATCATGGACGAAAATGCCCCTGAAGTTTCTGTAGACTAGCTGGACCTAGAAAAGCCCATGAAGTCAAGCCCAAATTGATATGCTTAGCCTAAATTCGATATTTGGAGATAGCCCAGACCTGGAGGACGATTCCACTCAATTGAAGAAGGTTAATGAGCTTAAAAGTCTATTTTGTCCTAGGTTAAGTTTCCCCTAAGTCTCTAGTATAAATAGATGTCTTTTCTCTCTAAAAAGGGAGTCGGACGATTTGGAGAGCAATAGGAGGAGCCGCCGGCCAGACTCTATCTTTCTAGGTTTTTCTATTCCTTTTCCTTTGGATGGCTACTCAATTCATGAGTAGCTAATCTTTAATTTCTCCAATGTAGAATCTTATTGATCTCTTGACTTTTTTTATTTATGGGGAGACTTTTGTTCTTAATAATTTGATTTTCTACTTGAATATGTTTCTTATCCCTATACTTCATTTTATGTATTCTTGTTAGATTGGTTAGGAGGCCTACTAATCTTGATAATTTTGGAATACTATTGTTAGATTCAATTTAGCTTGAGTCAAGGTAATATTGGTCCAAGTGACAGTTATAATTCTATGAGTCCTAGGTTCAATGGGATTATCAAACCTTGTTGAAATCTATAGGCAGAGATGGAAATAGATGTAGATGAGATTGGTTATGATTTATCATGCATGCGGAAAAGTATAATCTTAATGCTTGTTCTAGGAAGGGGTGAAATCTAGATCAGAACAATAGAGATTAATTTTAGCGAGATGCAGATTAATTTTATTAGCATGTTGGAATTATCATTAAGTCTGTTCCTAGACCAATTATTCAGGTGGAGTTGTTTAAGATATTAGGGAGATTATTTTGTTCTAATGAAAGTTGAAGCCTACGTCTTAGGATATATACTGATTTGGAATAATTTATGATGCTTAGTTGATTGGCAATTAATATCAAATTCATATTTGGTGTCGATGATCCATATTAATCTTGTCAAGAGTGAAATTGGTTCTATGTTGGAGGCTTGTTTTATATAGTTGGTTACTTGATTTATTTCGCTCTTAGTTTATTTTGCTAGTTATGATTTAGATTACTAAATCTCAACTTTCAAACTTTTCACTTTAAACATAATAGATTAGTAAAGAGATTAACATCTCTCTCTCTGTGGATTCAACCCCTACTTATCATAGCTATTTAGTTAAGTTTTGTGGGGATTTATTTTGTGATTGACAAACGACAAATCACAATTTTGGCGCTGTTACCGGGGAGAGTGTATTTTTAATTTCTTACTTTTAGATTGTGTTATTTGTAAATAGTTGTTTTTCTTTTTGCTTTTCCTTTTTACTTTTACACTTGAACATCTTTGATTTGTAGGAATAATTCGATGGTGCAATCACTTACTTTAAGGGAGTTGAATTGATTATTAAGAAGATTTATCCTACGAGTTAAAGCTAGGAGTATCCGTTCGCTACCAATATTTCATGGAGAATCCCATGAAAATCCTCATGAGCATTTGCTACGTTTCACCATCAAAATGTGCTATGATTAGGATGCCTAAATAGCAAGCAAAGCTTCGAGCTTTTCAAATGACTTTGGAAGGTGAAGTAGAGGAATGGTTTTGGAGTTTGCCATCAAAGTCGATTACTTCTTGGAAGGAAATGGAGAGAGCATTCCTGAACCAGTACTTTCCAGAAGCAAAACGTGCTGATGTCAGAAGTAAAATCACCTCTTGTCGACAATTACCTAAAGAGAAATGGTTTCAATATTGGGAAAGGTACAACAAGATTTGTGAAAGCTGCCCCTACCACAACATAAGTGAGGAACTCTTGATACGACAATTCTATGATGGATTGTTTTATGAAGATCGAGTCTACATTGATGCAACCAGTGGAGGTAGCCTGACACTTAAAACACCTGCGAAAGCAAGGAAGCTGGTCAACATCATTACAGAGAATATACATCAATTTAGCACATCAGATGAGATCCTCAAGCCTAATGAACCAGAGATCAAATCATCAGTTCGCTAAGAGATGAAAGAAATGCGAGAAGTGGTTCAATCGCTTAAAATGGAGTTTGTTGATCAAAAGGAAATAATAGTCAATCTGATGCGATGTTTAGTTCCGAATCAAAGGGTGAATCATCATCAACAACCATACTCACAAACACCTCCAAACGTGGCTCAAGGGCACAAGAACAACATGGAAGTTGACAAAGGATTGAATAATGCGCAAAGATATGGAATCAATTCAATGGGAATAGTAGACAATCAATCAAAGGTTACAAAAGAGATGGAGTCGTTGGAGGCCCCAATTTCTTTCTCTATACCTCTATTTGAACCAGTTTTTCCCATCCCTGAAATGAAACTGATTGCTGTCATCAAGCAGTCATAAAATAAATACTGAACTAACACTAACTGGTAGCTAGGGCAAGCACAGGTCGATCCCACAGAGAGAATTATAGGCTCTTTTCAACTTAGGTTGTCACAATAGAAATCAAGTAAACAGAAAGCAAATTAAATAGAAAGCAATTAAAATAGAATAGCAATAGATAATAAACATCCTTCCAGCATAAGATCAACCTCTCCCTTGACAAATAAAATCCTGGATCATCGGATCACTCACAAAACAAACAATTCAATTCAGTCTTTGGTTAAGAATAAGATTACTAAAGCTTCTTCTTACCTTAATCTATATCAAAGGTAATTAAATTGCTACTAAGAATTGGATTAATTACTAAAGCTTCATCAAATCTAACCTAGCAATAGTCATGCAAAGATCATAAATGGACAGGCCTAAATCTATCAACAATCAATTCACAACATAAGCAATAATCATAGAGATAGATAAGAAAACATGAATTGAATTATCAAGCATAAAAATCAGCCATCAAACAACATAGGAAAACCGAAATCAACATACCAAAATCGATAAACACAAGATCCTCCCCATAAATTCAATTGTAAAGAGATTGATTATCACTTACATTGGAAAGATTAAAGAGATTTACTCACACATGTTTGGAGAAGACATAATCGAAATCTCCATAACTATAATCAACATACATGATGCGCCAAGGGCTTATCATGGACTTGAAGATGACAATGGAGATCATGGAAAGGATGAGCAAGGGCTGCAAGGAAGCATGGAGATGCATGATGATCATGGAGATATCATTGAGCATGTTCCAACCACCAAGAAGATGTCATTTGATCCATTAAAGTTGCCTATTGGTCCAATGACAAGAGCAAGAGCTAAGAGGTTCTAGGACGCACTCATGGGCCTTGTTCGAAGTCATTTAGATGATATGAAAGTCATTGATGCGCAATTGAAGAGCTTTCGTGATGATTTGAGCAAGCATTCATCCATTGATTCCAAGATCATCACCTTACTTGCAATCGATATGACTTAGGGCTTGAATGTATTAATTCAGCTATTGTGGGCTTTATTCTATCTTAGATTAGCTTATTGTTATGTTTAGGTGACAATAGGATTGGGCCTTGTTTGACTAAGTCCAATCCTTGTTTAATTATGTCTTGTTATTTTTTTTTCCTAGTTGGACTTGGATTAGGTTTTTCCTTGTCCTTATTTTATGTGTGCCGCCCATAGGGCTTTATTTCTTATTTAGGTCGACCCCCTTTGCCTATATAAGGCATTCGACCCCTAGCTTCATTGTTCTAGTTTAAGCATACTTAGGATTTCTTCAATCTTGTAGAGTCCTAGCAAACAATTAGATAGTGATTATCTAGTTGTGTTTTTTGTGATCTTAGGTTGTCAATTGCAGGTGATCGAGCTAAAATTAACCCTATTTTTATGATCATTTTGCTATGCTTTTTCCTATTTTTATGTGTATTTTAACCTTATTTTATGAGTATTTGTGTTTTTAGTTCTTGAAGACAAGAAAACTGGAAACTTATTGTTTTTCACTCTTTTTTGGAGCCATTTTGATGACTTTTTACTCAAATATGGAATTAGCAATTTTGAGTATGGATTTGGACATTCGAAGTTCGTGTTTGATGACTTATTGAAGATAATTTGAAGATTTGAAGTCTTTGAAGAATTATTTCAAGAGCAAAAATTGAAGATTGGAGCTTAAATTGCGAAGGATTGAAGACAAGCCATGGATAAGCCTTTAAGCTAAGGAATTTTGGATATTTTATATGGGATAATACTCAGCCCATATAAGCCCACAATTGGAATTAAAAACCCAATTTGTGCCTCCTATATCCAAGGAAATATCCAATTCCCGTATATTCCCGCTTCCAGTCCTAACAGGATTAGGATTCCGCGCAGTTTTGGTAGAAAAATTATAACTTTCTAATCAGACCTCTGTTTGAAGCCCATGAGTACTTGTTGGAAAGCTAACTCCGAGATCTACAACTTTTCTTTGAATTCCAAGACCCAGTTCTTCCGTTTTCAAGCCCAAAAATGCCGTCGAAGTCCCTGCACGAATTCAGGATTTTTCAGGATCCTATTTTGACTAGGATTTTGGTTCTAGGATGACTTTTAATCTAACTTAGAGTCTAAGTTAGACCCTAAAACGTCCTAGACTCCTTTCCTACTTAGAATTGGAATTCCTAGGGTTATTTCCACTATAAATAGCCACCCCCTGTAACACAAATCACATACCTTCACACATATAATTTTCTCTTCTTCTTTTTCTTCTAGTTTTAGGGCTAGGGTGCCGCCACCCTCTCTTTGTATAGAGAGGGGCGGCAACCCTAGGTTATTCAAGAGGAGGATTTCGCCCCAAAGTCTTGTAAGTTTTCTCATGCCGCTCATGGATTTAGAAAAATCCATGAGTAGCTAAATTCTTAATACTTCTTATCCTTTGGTGAATTCAATCAATTGATGATGGTGAGATTTTTGTGCTTATAATTTAGTATTTTATTTTTGATAGATAGCATGTTAAACTCTGTTTTATTACACGATCTTGATTTTTATTGATTTATTGTGGCCACTAAAGAGATACTTTGAGAGATCTTTTGCTAAGTCAGGCGGAATAGTTAACCTTCGAGTCTGATTGTTTGGTAGCGCATTGATGACGTTTAATAGACACTCAATGGGTTTCTCATGCCAGTGATCAGATTTTATCTGATTGTTTTATGGTTTAACTTGTTAAGCATGTGTGAAAGAACTAATTAAATAATTGAACTTAATGCTTTGTTGCTTGGTGAATCTTTAAGCCTTAATCGGGTAATTGATTTGTTAAGTAACAATAGGGGTAATT
Source organism: Corchorus olitorius (assembly GCA_001974825.2). Taxonomy (NCBI): domain Eukaryota; kingdom Viridiplantae; phylum Streptophyta; class Magnoliopsida; order Malvales; family Malvaceae; genus Corchorus; species Corchorus olitorius. The sequence continues at coordinate 36,886 of AWUE01021550.1, forward strand.
TAAGCCTTAACCGGTAATCTTATCTAAATAGCATGTTAGGGTTTCCCTAGGCCAGTTATCATCAAGGATTTAATATTGAATTCATCTTTTAAATCAAGGATCCATAGTCAATTTGATTGTTTTCTACCATTGGAGAAGAAGTATACTTTATAATTATTGTTTTCTTTATTACTTGCCATAGATCTAGATTTAATTTACTTTACTTTGTTTTCTAGTTTAATTGCTTTCCTTTTAATTGTTATTTTCAATCCCCTGTTTTTACGCATTGCTTTTGAGAGATTTTTAAGGATTGTATCTTCGGATAAGGTCTATCCGTCTTCTCTGTGGGATCGACCTCTACTTGCCCTATCTACTTAGTTAGGATTTTGTGGGGATTATTTTTATGATTGCTGACGACCAATTAGCAGGTCTAATTGATCATCTAGGGCCGATGAAAGAAGATTGGATCTTTGGGAAGACTATCAAATTCATCAAGTCTAGAAGTTGGAGTTTCAAGTAGATCTTTGGTAGAATTCAAGGATAGATTTGAATCTATCACAACTAGATTCGTATCAATTGGTATTCAGAGCATATAGGTTTTCATCTTCAATCGGTAAATCTATCATTCTATTAATCATTCATCAAGTTTTTCATCCATCAAAGCTCATATCGCAATTTTCAAGTTTCAAAAATTCAGAAACTTCTGATTTTTGTTATGGATTCATTAGTGGTCGGATTGCTTTAAATTTCAGATTTGGAATCCTCATACATCAAGGTTATATTGAAAATATCAAAAAAATAAAAATAAAAATAAAAAATTTTCGACCAGAAACTTGTGATTTTTGTTCTGCATTCGTTTGTGGTTGGAATTGGTTGAAATTTTAGATTTAGGCTTTTTACATCTTGATCTTTCTGGGAAAAATAGTGAAAATTCAAAAAAAAAAATCAACAAGAGTTGGCGTTTTAGGAGATTTTGGTTTATAAGTTATTTGGGAATTAGGGTTCTTGGAGGTTAATTGGGGCTTTTGATAAATTGAGAGTTGTTTTAAGATTTTGGGAAAGCTTTTGCTGCAATTGAAGTATTGATTTTGAGAATTTCAGTTTAGAGCTCATTGAATTCAAAATTAGGGTTCTTGGTTGATTGGAATTAGGATTTTTGCGGGCAATTGATCTTAATTGAAGAAAATTGAAGGTATTAAAGTGTTCGTGGAAAGTTGAACTAAAGGAATTTCAAGTTTGGAGCGCTAGGGTTTTAATTTTGGGAGTGATTTAAAGCATGTTGAAAATTACAGCTAGAAAACCTTGCCTAGGCGCGGCCCAACCTTGCCCAGGCGCGGCCTATACCAGGAGGTTTTACAAGCTTTGTTTCGAAACCTTGCCCAGGCACGGCCCAACCTTGCCCAGGCGTGGCCTACCTTAGAAAAATTTTGAAGTTTGGTTTGTTTTGAGATCACTTACTTTTGATTCACTCTAGTTTTGCTACTAATTGTTTGTTCTCAAGTAGGTCACGAGAGAGCGAAGTAATCCTTACAAGTTGTTCTTATTAGGCCTATTGAAGCTAAAAAGGAGTGGGAAAAGGCAGAAATTGTGTGAGATCATTAAGAGAGATAGAGGGCAGCCAACCCATAGGTTGAGTGCAAACACGAGAGCACTTGTTGGTAATCACACACACACACACACACTAATTGAGAGGATTTTCTTTATTTTAATAACCTTTTATTGCAGGTACAATGGGTAATAGAAAAAATGGAGAAAATCAAAGAGGAAATCAGGAAGCAGACTTGGCTACCTTGATGCAAAGTCTAATGCAACGAATGGACATTTTGGCAAATGAAATTCATTTGACCAAGAGGAGTTTTACATCATCTAGTAGCTCATGGAAAACTCCTTACAAAATAGATGAGGGGATGTCATTCAAAGAGAAAGAGAGTTTGAAAAAGGAGTACAAGCAAGATAAAAGAATTCCATTCAAGTAGAAAGAGAGTTCAATGAAGGAGTCCTTAAGTCCTAAAACCTAAAGTGAGGTTTTAAGTTCATCATCTAAATCTCACATTGAAAGTCAAGGATTTGGTCACTATGCTAGAGATTGTGTTAATGAGAAGGTGATGTATTCTAATGAACATGGTGAGTTTTTGAGTAAAGAGGAAGGTGATTTCAATTTTGATTCTAGTGGGAATAGTGATGATGAAAGGGAATGATGAGGCTGCAACTGATGATGGTGATGAGTTAGTTCCACTTAAGAGTTTAGTTGCTAGGAGAATTTTAAGTGCATATGTGAAAGGGGATGTGCAAAATCAAAGGGAGAACTTGTTTCACACTAGATGCTATGTGAATGGAAAACCTAGTAGTGTGATTATTAATGGTGGGAGTTGTACAAACATAGCTAGTGTTTATTTGGTGAAGGAGTTACTACTATCTACTTCTAAGCATCCTAAACCCTATAGCTTAGGTTGGTTCAATGATAGAGAAGAAATTAGGGTTGACAAACAAGTTTTGGTTACTCTTTCTTTTGGAGGTACAGAGAAGATGTCTTGTGCGATATCTTGTCAATGCAAGCTTGTCATGTGTTGCTTGGGAGGCCATGGCAATATGACAACAAGGTGCAACATGATGGTGAGATAAACAAGTATTCTTTTATGTGTGGTAAGATTCCTATCACTTTAGTTCCTTTATCACCTTAAGAAGCTTTAAAAGATCAATTGAAATTGAGAGATGATTTTGCTAGATTATAGGCTGAATTTAGGGCTAAAGAAAAGAGTAAATCAGAACCTAAATTGCATGATGATGATAACGCAAATGGGGCTGTTTTGGGGGAAAAGAAACTTCTAAGAAAGTTGTTAAAGAATATGAAATCAATTAATAAAATATAAAAAGATATAATTAGACGATTATAATTATAATTTATATAATTATATAATTAATTAATTGATTATATAAATTAATAATTTACATGTTAATTATATAATCAACTTCTAGACTTCAAAGGAAAGTTGTAGATCTCGGAGTTAGCTTTCCAACGCGTACTCATGGGCCTAAAACGGACATCTGAGAAGAAAGTTATGATTTTTCTACCGAGACTGCGCTGAATCCTAATCCTGTTAGGACTAGAAGCGGGAATAAGTGGGAATTGGATATTTTCTTGGACATATGCGGCACAAATTGGGTTTTTTAATTCCAATTGTGGGCTTATATGGGCTGAGTATTATCCCATATAAAATATCCAAAATTCCAAAGCTTCCGGTCTTTATTCATGGCTTGTCTTCAATCCTTCGCAAATAAAGCTCCATTCTTCCATTCTTGCTCCTTGAAATAATTCTTCAATGATCTTCAAATCTTCAAATTATCTTCAATGAGTCTTCAAACACGAACTTCCAATCTCCAAATCTCTCAAAATTGCTATGCTCATATCTGTGTAAAAAGTCATCGAAATAGCTCCAAAAGAAGTGAAAATTAACAAATTCTCAATTTCACATCACTTAAGAACTCAAAACACAAATGTTATCAAAATAGCATAAATTTAAGCATAAATGAATCCAAAAACATAGTAAAATAGCCATAAAAATAGGGTTGTTTTTGGCTCAATCATATTTCCCCCACACTTGAACTTTGCTAGTCCCTTAGCAAATCAATGTGTAAGTTAAAAATCAATTTTTCAAAAGATCAATTTGAATTCATACATATACCAAAGAATCGATTCAACCATGAAATCAAAGTAACAAAGAATAATAACAATACTCAATTCAAAAATCAAGAAATAACAAGTATCATCATTCTTAAGTAGCCATAATCAAAGTAGCTTTAGTCACTTACCATTCTTTACATCCTATAACTACTTCTTTCTATAAGCTTATGTTTCCCTCTTTTTCTCCATTACTCAAAAAATTGCAATGTCATAAATATACATCAAGGGTCATTGTGGGTTATAATAGATTTTCAAGGGTAATTGTTTTTAGAAAATTGAGGTTACTAACCTCTGAAGTGTTCATGATTTAGGGGTTACTAACTCCCATATTTGAGGCTACTAGCACTCTAGAAGGACTCTTTCTTTTATTTTTTCAGAGGGACAATATTTCTGTAACTCCATGCCTCTTATCCTCTTTCCAAGGGTTACTAACTCCTTTTGTTTAAGAAAAGAGTGACAACAATGAATTTTTTTTTAAGTCAGAAATACCTCTTCTCCTCTTGTCATGAAAGCACTTCTTTTTATGAAAACAAAATTTTTAATTACCCTTTTTATAAGTAGTCCCCCACACTTATTCTTGACATATATCCATAACATACTTTCTCAATCATAATTTCAATCAGGATTGAACACAAGTTCTAGAAATAGATAATCATAGAAGCAATGAATAAATAAGATCATATCACAAACTTCAATTATACCTAATTCTAAGAAATCAAACAACATGTTATAACTCAATCAATGAATAAAGCATTCTTAAAATTCTAAGCATTCATCAATCATAATCAAATCAATTAATCAAAATATGCATGAAAAATTCAAATAATTTGAAAAATTCGAAATTTTATCATCAATTTTTTTGAAAAATTTGTCAAAAATTGGGAAAATAATATCAAGTCAAAAATAATCAAATTCTAACCTAGGTTCTCATGCAATTAATAACTAGCATATGACTCAATTATCAAACAATAAACCTATAAAGTATTCACCCCCCACACACTTAAAATTCACATTGTCCTCAATGTAAAAGTAATCAAGAAAACAATTCATGCAATTATCTTACCAAAAATAGAAAGTTAGGGTTCATGAAAACATACCTGGGCGACTTTGATGAAGATAATCACTCAATCATAAAGACAATAGAAAATTAAGGTGATAGGAAAAATAATACTAAATAGGTAGTTTATTAATGAAACTTGAAAAATAAAGACATAAGATAAAGGAAATTAAAATTAAAGCATAAACTAGATAACTAATCCTAAGATGCATAAAAATAAATCTAAAAACAAGAAACTTAAATCGAAAAACCCTAAAACTAAACCTAAATTGGTTTATGAATAGCCTTCTCCAATAAATTGAAGAGGTCATCCAAATTCCCAATTATGTTATTAAAATCCTCTCTTAAGCTAGTAATTTGATCACTAATCTCTTTGCATCGAACAAGGAAAGGATGAAGTTCTTCCTCATTCTCGTTTTCTTGGTTAACCTCTTTTTCCTCTATCTTATCACAAGAAGCATCACTTGATTCAGAATCAGAAGCAATAATCACAATATTGTCTTCACCTTGATCACCTTCCAACGGGTCCTTAGGTCCAATCATTGGGGATGGATCTTTCAATTCTTCCAAGGTAAAAATAGTAGCTATCGGCCTCTTTGATGAAGAGGCATAATTTGGATCATGAGTTCTTTGAGGGATGGGAACACATCGCATGGGAGGTCTATAGGGCGGCCTATAGGGCTTGTTGCGATACCCATCAATTCTTGGCATGGGAAAAGGCCTATTCCAAGGTGTAACTTGAGGTGTTATCCTTCCATTAAAATTCCTTGGTCATTGGGGATGATGAAATCGATTCTCATAGGGATGAAATCGATTTCTAAACTCATGCTCAGCTCTAGCCCTTGATGTCATAACAGCTTCTTGAGACTTGTTAACTTTGTCCCAAAGAAATTGATAAATCTTTCTAGCTTTGAATCCTGGCTTGGTGGCAATTTCTTCTATGAGTAATGAAGCAATCATGCTCAAGAGTTCATGGCAATCTTGACAGATAAAGCTTCCTTGAAATTTCTCACCAAATTGAGCAGCTCCGATTTGATAAAATTGGCTTCGAAAATTCTTGAATTGAACTTCAAAGTCCATGTTGGTGAGCATCATCGATATCTTCAAGGGATAGGGAAAATCGAAATTTCTTGTCTACGTTAGGTGGTGTCGACTTTGCTAGCTTCTTTGTCGAAAATTTCCTCCTTCTCTTGCTTCTACAAAAATAGTCGACATTTTCTCTTGCTCAAGTCGACTTCTACTCTTACTTTAACCGAAAAAATTCTTCCAAATATTGCTCTTGTGATTTGATAAATAAAAGAGGATGTAGAGGTGCCTTTATATAGTGATCAAATCCTATTCTTAAGAGGTTTTAATTAGAGTAAAAAGTAAGAAACATACCTGGATTAGGAGTCCATTACCTTTTGGGAAAAGGCTGGTCACCTTCCAATTTAATTAGGATTAATAATACTAATTGAAAAAGGATTGGTCAAGAAGAGGAAAAGATGTCGCGGCATCAAGGCAGCGGCGCTGCCTTGAGCGCGGGCTGAGCAGGCTGCAAACCTGTGCTTGGCGCACGGGCTGGCCTGGTGATGCCCCATGCAGGCGTGCGGGCTGTGCGGTGGCCCGGCGCTGTCCCGGCCATGGTACGCGGCATGGCTCGATGCTGGTCGAGCCATGGCCTAGTGTTGCTGGTGCCTGTCCTCGGCATGGCTCGGTGCTGTCCGAGCCATGGCCTGGTGTGTCGCGTAGGTTACCTGGCTTGGCTCGCCCACGATACGACATAGCCTTGGCTGGTGTGCAACATGACTCGGTCATGGTCGGGCTATGGCCTAGGTATGTCTTTGCCATGTCTTAGTGTCACCGAGCCATAGCCGGCTATCTGACTCGGTGCTTTTCTCCCTCCAATATTTTTTTTTATGAAATTTTTTCCTCCTCCAATTAAATGGAGAAAAATTCACAAAACCTGAAAAATAAAATTAAGTTAGAAATTAAAATTATTGGGTTGCCTCCCAACAAGCGCTTGTTTAAAGTCATTAGCTTGACTTTCTTTTTTCTTCAACTTTTTCTAAGTTGGAAGATAAAATGGTTTTTCCAACTTAATTTCCTCAATCCGCCCTATAGGAAAAGACTCAAAGAAAGGTTTTAATCTTTGTCCATTGACTTTCAATTGCATCTGGGTAGTTGGATTATAGATTTTTACCGATCCATTGAAATATACTCTTCTTACTTCAAAAGGACCAGCCCATCTTGATCTTAATTTCCCAGGGAATTTTCTCATTTGTCACATGAATAATAAAACCTTTTGTCCTTCGTGGAATGATCTTCTGAATATCTTCTGGTCATGTAAAGCTTTCGTTTTTTCCTTGTAAATCCTTGAATTTTCATAGGCTTCATTCCTAATCTCTTCAAGTTCTTGTAAATGCAGCATCCTTTGAATACCAGCTTCGTCGAAGTTAAGATTGCATTGCTTCACTGCCCACCAAGCTTTGTGTTCTATTTCCACAGGTAAATGGCATGGTTTTCCAAACACAATTCTGTATGGGGACATACCAAGGGGTTTCTTATAGGTTGTTCGATATGCCCATAAAGCATCTCCTAGTCGCATACTCCAATCTTTCCTCTGAACATTGACTGTTTTCTCCAGAATCAGCTTCACTTGACGATTAGATATTTCAGCTTGACCATTGTTTGAGGATGATATGAAGTAGATACACTATGGCTTACTCCATATTTTTCAACTAATGCTTGTACAATTTTGTTGCAGAAGTGAGTTCCACGATCACTGATAAGGGCTCTAGGAATGCCAAATGTATGAAGAATGTTTTTCTTCATAAATTTGACCACTGCTCTTGCGTCGTCCTTTTTTGTAGCCACTGCTTCAATCCAGTTGGAAACATAGTCTACAGCTAGAAGGATGTAATACTTCTTTTCTGATGGAGAAAAAGATCCCATGAAATCAATCCCCCATACATCGAAGACTTCAACAACGTATATAGGGTTTTGAATCATTTGACTTCTTTTCGAAATATTTCCCACTTTCTGACAGCGTGGACAATTCTTGCAATACTCGAAAGAATCTTGGAAGACTCTAGTAGATAATATAAGGTGCCTTATCTACTCTCTGGCCCAGAACAGCTCCAATAGTCCAAAGCAAAGACAATGACAAGCATTTCTTTCGCCGTGGTGGTGTAGTTTTTCTGAGCAGTATCTAGAGTTTTTAAAGAATAGTAGATAACATAAGGTACCTTATCTACTCTCTGGCCCAGAACAGCTCCAATAGCGACGTCACTTGCATCACACATGACCTCGAACGGTAGTTTCCAATCTGGTGGTTTCACAATTGGAGTGGTGGTGAGGGCAGTCTTCAATTTGTCGAACGCTTCTTTGCAGTCTTCTCCAAACTCGAACTCTACATCTTTCTGAAGTAATCTACACATAGGTGCTGAAATCTTTGAGAAATCTTTGATGAATCTTCTGTAGAATCCAGCATGGCCCAAGAATGAACGAATATCCTTGACACATGTTGGATAAGTTAGGTTCTGAACTACATCAACTTTGGCTTTGTCGACTTGCATCCCTTCTTTGGATACTACATGGCCTAGAACAATGCCTTGTTCTACCATGAAGTGGCACTTCTCGCCATTTATTACCAATTGGTTTCAACACATCTTTTCAAGATGAGTTCTAGATTATGAAGGCATTGATTGGAGTTATCTCCACAGACAGTGAAATCGTCCATGAATACTTCCATCTTATCTCTCACATAATCTTGAAAGATGCTCATCATACACCTTTGAAAAGTCACAGGTGCATTGCATAAACCAAAAGGCATTCTTGTATAGGCATACGTACCGAAAGGGCATGTAAAGGTGGTCTTCTCTTGGTCTTCAGGTGCAATTGGAATCTGTAAGTATCCTGAATACCCATCCAGAAAACAATAGTAGGCTTTGCATGCTAATCTCTCCAGCATCTGGTCAATGAATGGCAATGGAAAGTGGTCCTTCCTTGTAGCAGAATTCAGCTTTCTGTAGTCGATGCATACTCTCCATCCATTTTTCAGTCTTTGAGGAACTAGCTCTCCATCCTTGTTTTCTACGACGGTGAATCCGGACTTCTTTGGAACTACTTGGACTGGGCTGACCCATTTACTATCTGATATGGCATAAATGAGACCAGCTCCAAGTAATTTAAGAACTTCTTCCTTGATGACTTCAGCAAGGTTCGGATTGAGTGTTCTTTGTGGCTGTCGAACAGGTACTGTATCATCTTCAAGTCTAATCTTATGCATGCATACAGTAGGACTTATTCCTTTAATATCAGCAACAGTCCATCCAATGGCTTCCTTGTATTCCTTCAAAACTTTGATGAGTTGTTCTTCTTGTAAATTATTCAATTTACTTGAAATAACAACAGGCAGGGTTTCTTTGTCTCCAAGGAAAGCATACTTCAGGCCTTCAGGAAGTTGTTTCAACTTGACTTCAGGTGGTTGAATGATGGATGGCAGGGGTGTTGGTGTTGGTTCCAAACTGATATAGGTAACTAATGCTTTTTCTTCAACAGCAAGTGACGTCTCCAATTCTCTGATGGTTTCTGCTACATCTTCAGGCGTTAGGATTTCTGCTTCCTTGATTTTTTCTTCATACAGGCTATTTGTAAGTACTAGTTCAAGTTCGTGTTCATGGTGAAGTGATTGAACTTGCTCAGATCAAACTTCAATTGCATCAATTGAATAAATAGAATGGATCTCAGCAGGGGTTTTCATGGCTTCATTTATGTTAAATTCAACAATTTCACCATCAAATTCCATGCTGAGTTTTCCATCTTTCATATCGAAATTTGTTCTGGATGTTGAAAGAAATGGCCTTCCTAGAAGCAACGGCAAGTAAGGTAGATGAAGATCATCTTCACTCATCTTTAGGACATAGAAATCTACAGGGAAAAACAAAATCTCCTATCTGAACTAAAACATTCCCAAATAAACCCTCAGGTTTAATGTTAGTTCTATCAGCAAATTGCACAATAAGATCAGTTTTAGTCATATGTTCTATTTTCAATTGGGAATAGATAGAAAAAGGCATAATAGTAATCGGAGATCCGAATCCACACATAGCTTTTTCTATCTTTTCCTTTCCTATTTTACAAGGAATAGAAAAAGATCCTAAATCTTCACATTTATGATGCAATTTTCTCTGATAACCAGCAGATATATTCTCATTCATGCAGGCATATTTTTCAGAAAATTTGGTCTTAGCAGCGCATAGATCTTTGAGAAAAGAAGCGTACCCGGGCACTCTTACAACTTTAGCAAGCAAAGGAATATTTACCTCTAAATTCTGAAGCGAATTGAGTTGATGTGCAAACCTTTTGAGAAAACGGTGGTGGACCGTAAGTGGTCTCCATCTTCTTCATCCCTTCAAATCTTGATTTGGGTCGAGAAGCTCTTGGTGATGAAGTAGGTTGCTCCTTCTTGGGTTCGGTTGGAATCTCCTCTTCTCTGGACTCTTGAATGTTGGGTATAGCAACTGGTGGTGGTTCAGCAGAGAAAGCAGGTGCTGGACGTAGTGATATCGCAGGTGGGAATGGAACATTATGCAATTCCATATCCTGTGCATACCATTATGTAGGCACCCATTTTTGTCCTATATCCTTTATTTAAATCAATTTGTTGCTTAATTGGCATTAGGGTCATCTAGGGGAATTTTGGTCATTTTTTTTACATTCAGGGGCATTTTGGTCATTTGTACATTCAGGGGCATTTTGGTCATTTTAAGTTCACTTTTAATTTAGATTACCTAATCCATTTCTTAGTCATCTAGGTTGTATTTGAAAAAGTAAAAAAATCTTAGTGTGGCATTTGGCATTTTTGCATATGTTAGAGCTTAACTCCATTTAGTATTGTTACATTTTGATTCTTCTTAGGTCGATGTATTTCTTAATTTGCAATTTGAGACACATAGCTTAATTTAATTCACATGTCATTTGCATTAATCAAATTTATATTTACTTTCATTCTTTCTCATTTTGACCCTTGGTCATAATTTTGCATTAGCAATTTTTAATTGGATTTACACTTATATATGATTTAAAAGAAAAGAGTTTTATTTTATTT
>AWUE01021556.1:0-17224 GCA_001974825.2 Corchorus olitorius
GATTGAAGCTTCTGACCAGCCTTTGTATGACGGATGCGACAAAGAAACACATTATCTGCTGTTGCTAGGTTTTTGACAATCAAGTCCGATTCGAATATGTCTGTGGCTACGTATAATGATATGTGTGCAGCCATTAGGAATCTGTTACCGGATGATAACAATTTCCCACCAGATTACTACCAGCACAAGAAGTTAGTGCGTGACTTGGGGCTGCCTGTTGTCAAATACGATGCTTGCCCCGGAGGATGCATGTTGTATTGGAAAGAGGACTCGGATTTAACTTCTTGCAAGTTTTGTTCTAAACCTAGATACAAAGAACGTCGGGGTAGGCAGGACAATCTGAAGCAAAAAAGAATACCGCAATCGGTTCTTCGGTATTTGCCCCTTACTCCGAGATTGCAAAGGTTGTATGCCTCGAAAGTCACAGCAGAGCATATGACTTGGCATCATACTCATAAGGCAGCTGAGGGATTGATGTCTCACCCGTCAGACAGTGAAGCTTGGAAACATTTCGACAGGACTTATCCACATTTTGCTGGTGAACCTCGCAACATCCGACTTGGGTTGTGTGCAGATGGTTTTGCCCCTCATGGGCAGTTTGGTAAATCTTATTCATGTTGGCCAGTCATTGTCACCCCTTATAACCTTCCACCAGGTATGTGCATGAAGAGCCCTTATATGTTCTCGTCATTGGTATATCCTGGTCCTGCAAATCCTAAAAAGAATATAGATGTGTATCTCCAACCTTTGATTGATGAGTTAAATGATTTGTGGATTTATGCTGAGACCACTTATGATGTTGTATCCGAAAGGTATTTCACCATGAAGGCTGCTCTAATGTGGACAATCAATGATTTTCCCGCATATGGCATGTTATTTGGTCGGAGCACTGCTGGGGTGATGGGATGCCCAATATGTATGGAGAAATCAGAAGCATTTGTACTAACTCATAGTAGGAAGGCTACTTATTTTGACTGTCATCGGGCTTTCTTGCCTAGAAAGCATCGGTATAGATCAAATAAAAATGCTTTTAGAAGAGATCGTGTTGTTAAAGGTGCTCCCCCACCAAGGTTGTCTGGTGAGCAAGTTTATGATCGGGTTCAGTTTTTTCCTACAGCCATTGAAGACCCTCTCAATAAACCCGATGGTTATGGAAGAGATCATAAATGGACAAAAAGGAGCATATTTTGGGAGTTACCGTATTGGAAAAACAATTTGATCCGACATAATTTGGATGTGATGCATATAGAAAAGAATGTGTTTGACAATGTGTTTGGGACCGTTATGGATGTGCCGGGGAAGAGCAAAGATACTATTAATGCAAGGAAGGATATTAAAGTTGTTTGTGATCGAGAGGATATCGCAGTTGATGATGATGTTGTTGCCCGAAAACCAAAGGCAATTTACACTTTGAGAAAGGAACAGAAGGAGGGTATTTGTAGTTGGATCATGTCTTGCTTTATGTTCCTAGATGATTACGCATCAAATATGCGTAGATGCGTTGATATGAAAGAGTTGAAGATGAGAGGCATGAAAAGTCACGATTGCCATGTCTTTATGCAGAGGTTGATTCCGATTGCTTTTAGGGAGATGTTGCCGTTGGAAGTTTGGGGTCTGTTGACTGAGTTGTAGTCCTTTTATTTCGTAACTATATGCTCGTCAACGTTGGAAATTCAAAAATTATTGGATTTGGAGGACAAAGTTGCCGTTATCTTATGCAACTTGGAGAAAGTTTTCCCTCCAGCTTTCTTTGATTCCATGGAGCATGTCGTTGTTCACTTACCTTACGAGGCAATAATTGGAGGTCCTGTTCAGTTTAGATGGATGTATCCTTTTGAACGGTATGTATTCCTTATCTAGGAATTTGATTTTATAAATTCCTATTTTTTCTTTTTTATTTGTTTTTGTTGTTAAACTATTCACTTGCATTAGGTTCCTCAAACAACTGAAGAAAACTATAAAAAATAAAGCAGTTGTGGAAGGTTCGATTTGCGAAGCTTACATTGCACACGAAATCAACACTTTTGCTGAGCATTATTTTGAATCAAATGTCAGTTGTACAAGTAGGAGACCTCGAAGGAATGATGAAGTGGTAAATGATCCTAGTCTACCTTCTTTCTCCATTTTCAATTACCCAGGTAGATTTTATGGTCGTCCACGTGCTCGTTCACTTCGAGATAATGAGTCAAAGGTTGCTCACACGTACATATTGCGAAATTGTCCAGAAGTTGAACCTTATTTCGAGTTAAGTATTCTTAAAAAATTTTGTTTTTTTCTCTAAATCCTTATTTATTATGTTTTATTGTTAGATTATGCATGGGTTTAAATGGGATCTTCTATCAACTCACTTGCAGGATGTTTGTGAACTACTTTAAAAGAAAAGGTCATACTCCTGAGTCAATTGACCTGGCAATCGATATGCATTTCGCTGAATGGTTTAGGCTATTTGTAAGTTTTATTTATAATTGCAAGCTTTACCACAAAAGCCGGTTTTACTTTCTTATAATTAAAAGAAGGATGTTCGTGTAAATGATTTTGATGACAGGTTCTTACTGAGGAAAATGGAGTTACCAATCAATTATTGCGAACACTTGCTTGGGGTCCAACTGAAAAAGCAACATCATGGCCTGCATACTTTGTCAATGGTTACAAGTTTCACACTGTTGCACATGGTCGTGGGAAAGCAACAATGAATAGTGGAATTTGCGTACGAGGCTCTGATCCAAATGATCCATCATCGAATTTTTATGGTTATCTGAAAGATATTGTGCAGGTGGAATACTCAGGATCCACTATGAAAATGAATGTCGTCCTTTTCGAAGGTGACAGGTTTGATCCTCAAACAGGAATGCAAGTTCACCCTTTGTACAAGTTGGTAGATGTTAATTGCAAAAAGTTATATAGGAAATACGATCCATTCGTATTAGCACAACAAGCAATTCATGTGTATTATTGTGAGTATCCCAGCATGAAGAAAAACATGGTAGATTGGATGGCTGTATGCGAGACTAAGTCTAGAAGAGTGATTGATGAAACATCCAAGGAAAATGATGAAGACGATGCCATTCCGTACCAAGTAGAAGAAATTCAGCAAGCCTTCGCAGTTAATATTGAAGAACAAATACCATCTTTGTTTGATCAGGTAAAAGGTATTGATTTGGAAGTTGAATTTAGGTGTATTGCCACAATCAATTCCATTTGAATTCTTGTCTGATGAAGAAGAATTTGAATCTACTGAATCATCAGATGAGGATGGAGATGATAATAACATTATTGATGACTATTAAATGTAGCATTTTGTTTATAAACCTATGAATTTTAATTTGGACAGATGCGTTAGTTCCATATTTCTGCAATTTTTATAACTATGTATGTATTTGAATAAGGTATTACAGTCAACTAAATCTACAAGATAAAAAATGCTATAAACCTCAAAATTGATATAATAAAAATGAAGAAAATTTAAATAAAATTGAATTAACTAAGGTTCGGGTAACACTACCCGTTCCAAATCCTGTGTCAAATTCCACTAAATTTCCCAAAATTCTCTGGCGGGAATAAACGCGCCAAATGAAAATGGAATTTATTTTTGCCAAAAAATTAGAATTTCGGGTTGGACTTTTCAGGGTTCCTAAAGCTACATATAAATAGTTTAGAAAACCCTTCACTTCATTTTCTCCCTTCTGTAGACGGTCTCAAACCCCAAGCCGCCGACCTATCTCCACCGTGGACTACCTCCTATCCGCGTGAGAAGGGAGGCCGACCGAAGCTTAGCTCAGCCGAGGTTTGCTTCACCGTGAAAGGGTTTAGGCCATCAAAGGTTCGCTTTTGTCTCTTCCTTCCTTTTTCTTCAGTTTTCTCTCTTCCATAAGTACTAATCTCTCTATTTTCTGCTTTCAAATCCCATTGCTTTCACTCAACTCCGGCTGGCCTACCACCCAAATTTCCCTAAGGAAGGTTTTTTTATCTTCGTTTTCAAAGGTAACTTTCTTATTTCTTATTTCTTTTATCTTCATGGCCTTTTATGTATAAAGGCTCTATAGAATAACTCTTATCTCTAACAGAAATCTCTCTCTAGTATTTACTTATTTTTTAATTTGTTTTTCTTTTAAAAGGAAAATGCAATTATTTTTTATCCACAATAAAGTTAATGATTTTTCCCTTTAAAAAAAATGATGAAAACAAAAAGACATTCAACTATGGTTTAAACTACTTTCTGTTCTGAACTTGGTCGGTATCACTTGTAATTGCTTTACTGAAATCAATTATGAGTGGAATAATTTACCGACTCTGCATTTTACATGCATGCTTGATTGAAATCATGATTACACACAAGCTTGGACTGCTTTAAAATTGGTTGTGCTATGCTGCCACCTTTGTACATTGGTTTGGTGCTGACAGTGTCATGGTAGGAATCAATAATGTTGGTCAAAGGATATATTTTCACCGAAAATATTGCTAGAAAATTGATTTGGTCTCCACTGGAGTCATATGTAGATTTAACTGATAAAATAGTGATAAGCTCTTCATCCTCAGATTGCATTTGATTGTTTTATATACTCTGAAAGTGTTTATCTAAAAGGAAATTAATTTTATATCTGTCTCTTAACTCCCAACTTTTTTAGGGGAAATAACATGGTGTAAACTTATCATAATAATTCTCATTATTTCTTATTTCTTTTATCTTCATGGCCTTTTATGGAATAACTCTTATGGAATAAATTTCAAAGGTAACTTTCTTATTTCTTATCCCTTTTTCTTTTATCCCCAAGAAATTTCTTATTTCTTATTTCTTTTATCTTCATGGCCTTTTATCTTATTTCTTATTATATTTTGCATACTATATTTTTCACAATTTCTCAGAAATATCTTATTTCTTACTACTAAGAAATTTACTTAGTACCACTCACCAGCTGATAACTTTAAACAGGACACTTACACTGTGTCTCAAACTTGAACATTTGTGTCTCAAACTTTTAAATTACAGTTTTATTATTAATCATGACGTGAATATGTCTCAAGTTTGAAACCAAAACCACTAAACCACTAAGCTTAGTGGTTGGTGAATAGTTTCCCTCCTTAGTCCTTAAAGAACATGTTCAAGTACCCCCACCCCAAAATATATAATAATAAAAGAATAGAACTCATTTTTTTTCTCTATATTTAGGTTCAGGAAACTTGACCAGATTGAATTGGTAATGTAATTGTAATAAAATCAAAGCATTCACCAAAACTTTTACAAGAAATAAACAATTGCAACTATTTGTTTCTGTTGACTCATGCATTACTGTGTTCTACAATCTTTGGTAATGGCATGCATATTGCATATAAATATGCATGGATAGCTTGGTTATGAATTTGGAATCCTTTTTTACTCGAGTATGGATAGCTTGGTTTTCTTTGTTTTCTATTTCTATCATGAACCTAGGAATGTTTTTTCTTGAGCAGGGAATAGGATTTTAGTTGAAAAGTCAAAAGTAAGTATTATGAATATGATTTTTTATTTTTTTGCAGATTACATTTTGATTTATATTTTTGTTTAATTACATCTTAATTATTCTCGATGACTGGACGTGGAAATGGGGGTAAAAAACAGAAACCCCCCACTGAACATGAGAAGGGCAAACAAAAACGTCAGGCTCCTCCGATTCCTTCTCACCCTCCACCACAACCAGTAGTTATGGGACGAGGCACACCGCAACATCCACTTCCATATATGCCACCATCTACAACTGGTGGGATCAACAACAGCTGCACATGGTGCTTCATCCTCGTCATCTCAACAGCCACCAGTTCCGGAAAAGCTATTAATAAAACTACCAACTCGTAGGCCATTGCAGCAGCCACCACCTTCTCTAGTTGAGCAGCCAATACCTCCTCCATTTCAGCAGCCACCACCTCCTCTTGTCGAGCAGCATCGATAAGATCAGCCATCTCCAGGAGTTCGTGATCCTTCTGAGAATTTGCAGCCCGAGCATGACATTGATGAGGGGTAGAAGTGTGAGGAGGACTATGTACTGGAGGAGGAGCTCGAGGCAGAGGAGCTGGCACGTGCTCAGCAACATGGACAGCCAGTTTCAGGGTTCAATGGCCTTGGTGGACCTCCGGTTGTTCCATTGCCTGAGAGACCAACGGGAGATCCTGAGGGTCCGATCATGCTTGATGACGATATGCTGGCCTCGTATATATCACATTCTCTTTTCCTTATTTTTTTACTTCATTATTCTGTTAAGTGGCTAATCCATTTATTTATTTTTTAATCATGTAGTGACCACGAGTGCCATGAGATCATTTATGCCATCGCATAAGGCTATTGGAAAAGTCCATGGCCTTCTTGGATCATGGTTCGTGAGTGGGTGCAGAATGAGATGTTTGAGGCTTTTAGGGTAAATATGTTTAACTTCACTTCTTCTATGTTTTGCATTTCATTAAATACACACTTGTAATATAACTTTTTTTTTATTCTCGTAGGTCTTTTACACCTTCCCTATAGAGAGAGCAAAGGCTATTAGGAAGGAGTTTGGATCGCGCATTGGTAAGCAGATTCGGAAAGCCTTCGTTCTAGCTAGGCAAGTACCACAAATTCCACCATTAAGATGGGTCCCAGAGGCTGCTTGGGAGGTTTTAAGGGCTTATTGGCGCTCTAGAGAGTTTAAAGAAAAAAGTGAAAGGAATAAGAACAGAGCTTCTGAGCAAGGTTCTGCCTCCTATCGTGGTGGCACTGTTGACACTAGAACTCATCGAAAGAGACTGGTAAGAAAATTTAATATTTAGATTATTTAATATTTCAGAATTTTTTCAAGTTATTCATTTTTTAATAAGACTTATCATTGTATGGTTTCAAGACTGTGAAACTGGGTAGAGAGCCCTTCGATCATGAGTTGTTTGCACGGATACATGGCTTAAAAGATAAGACATTCCCAGAGGGTCGAGCCCGTACTATTGCTGTAAGTCAATTTTTATTTTAAGCTTCAATTGGTTTGATTTGCAACTAATGTGGCCACCTGATTGTTGTTGCCTTGTTGTTTTTTTAGAGTTTCTTTTTTTTTTTTAATTTTGTTTTCTGAAGTTAGCATAGAACATATATATTGGTTGGAGAGTTGCTATTGTTTGGTGTTGCTTGTTGGTTAATCTATTATATGTATTCATTGTTCTTGTAGTGAAATGGGTCAGATTTTCTGATGATGAATCAGCAGGAAATATAGTGGAGGTGAATTGGATAATTTAACAGCCATGCACATGGAGTGTAGTTTCATAGTGGGGGTTAAATGTTTTCTTTTTTTCTTTGGGATAATTTATTATTATTTGCTAAATAAATATACTTAAGTGTGGAAAAGGGTATACGAAGGGGGAAAAATGTTTGCACAGTATAAAATAAAGGCAACTAGTAGTTCTTTATTTGTATCTTTCTTTTTTGTTCATAGTGGAATAGAGAATTTATTTACATTTACATAATGATGAGAATTTGTTTTTGTTCAAAATAATAATAAAGAAAATAGTTTATGGTTGTGTTGTATCTTTCTTTCTGTTATAATTGTTGTAAATGTGTAAATGAGACATGGCTTTTAGTGTTTATTTTTGAGTGAATATACAAAATAATTTCCAGATTTCACCATTGGAAATATAAGGAAAAAGTGATGAAAGAACAATTTGCAATTGCATTATCAACATGAAAGCTATATTAGTTTTTGTGTATATATTTGTGTGATTATTCTTCAACCTATTAATATACCTAGGTTGCCATTTCTGTTACGGATTATTGATTTTGCTCTGCTTTGTTTCCTTCCTTTTTGAATTGGGTATGCTGCAGATGTTATAGTGTTTGTTTTGCTTGCTGATGTCTTTTTTCAGTTACAATTCTTGTATTTGGTGTTGTTTTTCAGTTACAAATTGATGGTGTTCCTTTTACAGGAAAATTTCGATGCTGCTTTACGTGCTGCAGAGGACCAAGCTGCTGGTAATCTAACAGCTCTAGCTGCTATTGATAAGAATGCCTTATTTGCTCAGCATGCTGGAGGGTCGAAAGGGCGTCAATTAGGCAGGGGTAATCTTGTTCATGCTAAGCGTTGTGGTGTTGTGGACCCTACTGCAGCTTTGGTACAACAAAATCAGCAGCTACAGGAAACAATTAAGCTGCTCACCCAACAACATGAGTTGTTTCTACAACAATTGAGCACTGCACTTGCTTCAAAACAATAACATCAACCGCCAATTGCCTACCTTTCCCCAGACTGCATCTCAACCCTCTAGTATTGGACTCAATCAACCCAATGAGACTAACCAAAACCAAGACCTTGCTGAGGAGACACATGAAGATGAAGCAGAGGCAGAGAATGATGAAGGTGAAGAGAAAGAAGGTGATCGGTAGAGATTTAGTTTAGTAGATATATATTGTAATTAAACTGATCTAATCTTTTTGAGGAAGCTCTAATTCCTTTATTTTTGAGGAAAGGAAACTGATCTAATTCCTCCTTAATGCTTGACTGACATATTGTAAATTTAAATTTACAAACCTTGAAGTATTGTAAATTTTAATTTACAAACCTTGAATTTTAATATAGTATTATTCATAATTCTAGTTTATTTCAATTTTTTTTACCAGAATAATATAATCCTCAAAAGTTGTTCCTAGAACAATCATTCCTAAATTTTGGAATGGCTTGGAATGACATTTTAGGAACAATTATAATCTTTTGTTGTAAATTTTAGATGTTTCAAAAGTCATTCCAAAGTGGAGGAATGAGTTTAGCAATGATAAATAATTGTTCCAAAAATCATTCTTGAAATAGGGTCGTTCCTGTCTTTAGGAATGGGCTTTTGAAACGGGAACTAACCCGTTCCTGACTTCAGGAACGAGATTCATTTTTTTCATTCCTATTTGCTCTGGAACGAGCCATATAGGAACGACCAGGTTTCCCGTTCCTCAACCTGTTCCTGACTAAGTTTGAATTTTAATATAGTATTATTCATAATTCTAGTTTATTTCAATTTTTTTTACCAGAATGATATAATCCTTAAAAGTTGTTCCTAGAACAATCATTCCTAAATTTTGGAATGGCATTTGCAATGACATCTTAGGAACAATTATAATTTTTTTGTTGTAAATTTTAGATGTTTCAAAAGTCATTCCAAAGTAGAGGAATGAGTTTAGCAATGATAAATAATTGTTCCGTAAATCATTCCTGAAATAGGGTCGTTCCTGTCTTTAGGAATGAGCTTTTGAAACGGAAACTAACCCGTTCCTGACTTCAGGAACGAGATTCATTTTTTTCATTCCTATTTGCTCTGGAACGAGCCATATAGGAACGACTAGGTTTCCCGTTCCTCAACATGTTCCTGACTAAGTTTGGAACGAGATTAGGAATAAAAATGGGTGTTAGGGGCCAAAACCGGGAAGGCTCAAGTCCACCAAATCCTCTTCACACACACACTCAAAGGTTGGGCCAATCTATCTCTTATCCATCTTTATTTTCCTTTGTCCCAACTAAACACATACACAAATATTGGGTAAATGGGCCACAAGTACCACACAAAAGCCCACCTCTCTTTTACCCAATAACCAAAAGTCCCCAATCACATATATAACACAAGGGCACCTCTATTCCAAAAGTCCTCAAACACATATATAACACAGAGACATCTATATCAAAGTCCCCAAACACATATATAACACATGGACACCTCTATTACAAAGTCCTCAAACACATATATAACACAGAGACATCTATATCAAAGTCCCCAAACACATATATAACACAGGGGCACCTCTATTACAAAGTCCTCAAACACATATATAACACAGAGGCATTTATATCAAAGTCCCCAAACACATATATAACACAGGGGCATCTCTATTACAAAGTCCTCAAACACATATATAACACAGAGGCATTTCTCCTTATGGCAAATGCTCAGAATATACATGGGTCTTGCTATCAAGGCATTTCTCTTTGGGGCAAAGGCTCATAATATATACACATGGACCTTGGCACCAAATTCCTATATATTTATATATATATATATATATATATACATATATGTGACAAAGGCCCAAGCCATGTGCACTACGTTGGGCCTTGTTACTTTTGAAGCTCTTCTCTCAAGCCCAAAAGGGCCTAAAACGATGGAGGCCTTGCCACTTCATCACCAAGCCAAGAAAGTGAAGACAAAGGGCACACAACCCTATCCCCTGCTGCAACATGTCAGACTTTCCTGCAGAGGAAAGCATCTAAGGGAAGAGTCTTAGTTAACTCAAACTTCTTCATATTTACCCATTTATAGCAAAGGATTATCACTAACTAATCCTTTTTGCAGGAACTAACTGTGGTCCAAGCCCACAAGCGGGAAAACAAATTGGGGGGAGTGGAATGGAAGGCAAAAGGAGAAAGAATCTCCCTTGATTAATTTCTTTGGAGAAGGCAACTATGCTTGGAAGTTGTTCCTTAACACCAAAGGGGAAATCAACGGGTTGCAGATGATGGAATCAAGAGCCAGGTTAATTTGACTTTGAGAGGAGACAGCTAGCTTGCTGTAAAAAGCAAATCGGCGATGGCGACATGAGCCCGGTGAAACATGGTACTGATTTCAACGCAAGAAGGTGCCCATTGTTCTCTTCCTCAAATCGGAAGATTCCTTGTTTTTAACCCGAGGCTATTCATCGAATCAATCAAAAGCAAGAGCCGCCTAGGCTAGCCGGACAACGCTTCCGACCGGGCAAGAGGCACACTATAAAAGGAGCTCACCACCGTCGAAAATGCAGCAACTAGAGAGGGGGATAGAGAGAATTTCTACAACAAAATTTCCAGCCATTTACTTCTAGGCTACTCTCAAGAATCACCCCACAATCATTTTATCAAGAGTCCTTCAAGGATTTTCAGCAACAAGCAAGAACCCAGCTCCATCTTCTCCAAATTAGTGTTTTCCTCTACTGTCAATGGCTTGTGTTTTGATTCCATTGCTCTCATTGTATTCTTCCTCCTTTTCCCCCAGATCCCACTTCCAATTTGTTTCTTATATGTTCTAAAATCAATAAAGAGCTGTGATTCATTCCATTTCAAAGAAATCTGGGTTTTTGCTATTTTGTTCATCTTTTTCATCTTCCTCAGTTCTGCGATTTTTAAAACTGAGTTTTGCCCATTTCCTGCCGCGTCAATTGCTCCATCCCACAAAGGCTGAGTTTCCCTGGTTTTCTTCCTGCCGCACCGTTGTTTATTTGGGCCTCAGCATCTTGGGCCTCATCTTGCGCAAACCCAGCTCCTCTTCTAGGGAGATTTGGGCTAGGCTTGAGCCCATAGTGAGCCAAACCAGGCCTTTCTCACATTCCCACAAAAAGGCTCCCACATTTTATGGCGACCCCACTGGGGAGCCTTTTGGAAGTCGGAAAATCAAGTGAGATGGCGCGACCAAGAGCTGTCCAGCAAAACAATCAGAATCCTCCCACTGATATTGACGATATCCATGAGGAGCAGGAGGAATCCTCAAACCAACAGCAGGAGAACTCAGCTGCACAAGAGCAAGATCCACCAAACCCCGCTAAAGTCATGGTCGAACTAGCCCGTGGCATCTATCATAGCCAACTCGAGCTGCTAGAGGCCATTCGAGAGACTAGGTCTCGAGCCACCAATGGAGGCCAGTCCCATGACGGAAGCCGACGCCCTACCCCACCTGGTGGTGATGATGTCCCAGCGAGGCACACCACAGAAACGCAGCAGCAGAATGTGCCTTCCCAAGGCTATGCTACTCTTTCTGATCTCACCACCCTGTTGGAAAGGGAAAGGGGCTAAACTCTCACGTCCTTCTTTCATCTTCATGAAGGATCCACCTTACCCGAAGTACTTGGTGGACAAGCCTTATCCACCAAACTATGAAGCTCCCACCTTCCCACAGTATGATGGTAGGAAAGGTAACGCCGTAGAGCACGTCGGCAAGTTTCTGGACGCTATGGGTCCTCATTCGATGAACCCAGAGCTTTGCCTCCGAAAGTTCTCTAAGTCTCTCACTGGGCGTGCTTATACTTGGTATACTATCTTGAGTTCCGAATCCATCAACTAATGGGAAGAAATGGCAGAGAAGTTTTGCAGAAAGTACTTTCAAAGTGAAGAGAGGATCACTCTTCTTCAATTCCAAAATACCAACCAAAGGTCATCCGAAGGCCTCGTTGATTTTGTGAAGAGGTTTCGAGATATCTCTCTTGATTGCTATGAAGAAAATCCATAATCCATGCTAGTGGAGATTTGCATCCACAACATGCTGCCAGATTTTCGTGTCGTGCTGAAGAACTTGGGCATAGTCCAGTTTGCAAGGCTCCTCGATGCGGCAAGAAAAACAGCCCAGTCTATAAAGCTGCTTGTTTCCTGCTCCACCAGAAGCGAAAAGCCGCAGGGACATCAGACCTTTGTTGCGGCAGGAAACAACAAAAACAGGCCCAACCAGAAAAGGCCAAGAGAAGAAGTGCCGCCAGTCCCATTTACTGTGGCAGAAGTTGACACACTCGTGGATCAGTGGTTGGCCGATGGTATCCTACGGCAGAATCCTGTGAGCAAAGAACCAACTGAGCAGGACAAGCAAGACCTGCGATACTGTCGACTCCATCGATACGTCCACCATCCCACTCTATCTTGTCAATCATTGAGAAAGATCATCCACAGAAAGATCGCCGATGGAACTCTGGAGGTGCCGGAGAGAGCCCAAAAAATTAACGATGACCCTTTGCCCCGCCACCAAGCACAGGAGGCTGTGACAGTCGTTATCCATAGTGGCCCAGAAATTCCGGAAGAAGCGCCAAAGTCGTCCACCACAAAGGAAAATACCATCCGAACCCTGCAAAAGAGCCACCGCTTCAAGAATCTGTTCAACCATTTGGGGTTGAATCCAGAAGCAAGAAGGACAGCTACCGAAGCTCTGATCATTATCGCTGCCCAATCTGAAAGTGAGGCATGTTTCATCGCCGCAGCTCAGGCCAGCAAGACTGTGCTGGAAGCTATCAATGCCATCACATTCACCGACGAGGATATAGAGGTGCAACAACATGATCATCGGCGCCCTTTATATGTCACTGCTATAATAAAAAATGTGGAAGTCAGAAGGGCCTTAGTGGACACGGGATCTTCATTGAATCTCGTATCCATCCACACGCTCACAGCAGCAGGAATACCCAGCCACAGAATAACCAGAGCCACTATGACTATCGCTGGCTTTGGTAATTCGACTGAAGAGACCTTGGGTCATGTCCTGCTGGATTTGCAAGTTGGCCCTGTGAAATCTCTCACATGCTTCCACGTCATCAACGCTGAGACTTCCTATCACATTTTACTTGGAAGGCCTTGGCTGCACAAGCACCAGATCATCCCTTCCACTTACCACCAGTGTGTGAAGGGCAGATTGAATGGAAAAGTCTTCAAGGTTTCAGCCAATGCCACTCCCTTTGACGAAACAGAAGCTCACTATGCTGAAGCGTCCTTTTTAGATGAGCTTGCCCAGGGTGCCCGAGTGGCTAAGCCAACTGGTACTCCTTTACCCAGATGGGAAGATATTCGAGACGATCCAGACTGGGATCTCCGAGCTGCGCTTGATCGCAAGAAGCAAAAGAGGACACAATCTTCACCACAATGCCGCAAGACTGTCTATCCTAGCGGGAAGGTAGTCTATCACTTACGAAGGTGTGTGGGGTCTCCTAAAGACCCTCAAGGAGATCCCAACACCAGTAGCTGTAATGACTGCAATCTTGTGAGTCCCGAGCATGCGGCAGGAGATGCTCCAAAAAAGCCATCTGTTGCAGTCGACAAGCCCTTAGAGGTTGTAGATGTCAGCGATGCTCCTACCACACAACACTGTGTGTCCATCAGTTTTCTCTAAGCCCTGCCGAGAAGGACCAGCTTGTCAAGTTATTGAAAGAATATGAAGATGTCTTTGCGTGGAGCTACAAAGACATGCCGGGCCTGGATCCTGCTATGGTGGCCCACTCATTGAATGTTCGGCCTGATGTTAAGCCAGTCAAGCAGCACGCTAGAGTTTTCCATCCTGTAGTAGAAGACCAAATCAAAGAAGAAGTGGAAAAGCTCCTAGCCGCATGATTCATTAAGCCGATTCAGCACCCAACATGGTTGTCCAACATAGTTCCTGTGAAGAAGAAAAATGGCAAAGTAAGATGCTGCGTGGACTTCAGAGACTTGAACAAGGCGTGTCCCAAGGATGATTTTCCACTACCAAACATGGATGTCCTCATTGATTCTACAGCAGGACAAGCCATGTTCTCCTTCATGGACGGCTTTAGTGGTTACATTCAAATCAAGATGACCCAAAAGGATGCTGAGAAGACATCATTCAGGACACCCATCGGCAATTTCTATTACACGGTGATGCCCTTTGCCCTCAAGAATGTCGAAGCCACTTACCAACGTGCCATGACTGCCATCTTCCACGATTTAATGCATCAAGACTTGGAAGATTATGTCGATGATGTCGTGGTCAAATCAAAGACAAGGGAAGGGCATTTCGATGCTCTGAGAAGGTGATTGAGCTAAAAAAGACCCTATTTTTATGGCTATTTTACTATGTTTTTGGACCTATTTATGCTTAAATATATGCTAGTTTGATAATATTTGTGTTTTGAGCCTTTAAGTGATGTGAAAATGAGAAATTGTTATTTTTCACTATTTTTGGAGCTATTTTGATGACTTTTTACACAAATTTTAGCAAAGCAATTTTGAGCATAGATTTGGAGATTCGAAGTTCGTGTTTGAAGACCATTTGAAGATACTTTGGAGACTTGAAGATTTTTGGAGATTTATTTCAAGAGCAAGAATTGAAGATTGGAGCCTTAATTGAAGACAAGCCATGGATAAGCCTTCAAGTTTTGGTATTTTTGGATATTTTATATGGAAAGATATTCAGCCCATATAAATCATTAATTGGAATTAAAATCCCAATTAATAACTCCTATATCCAAGGAAATATCCAAATCCCGTAGATTCCCGATTCTAGTCCTAACAGGATTAGGATTTAGCACAGTTTTGGTAGAAAAATCATAACTTTCTGCTCAGACCTCCGTTTGAAGCCTATGAGTACTCGTTGGAAAGCTAACTCCGAGATCTACAACTTTCCGTTGAAGTCCAAGACCCAGTTCTGCCGTTTTCAAGACCAAAAATGCCGTCGAAGTCACTGCACGAATTCATGATTTTTTCAGGATCCTATTTTAACTTGGATTCTACTCTAGGATGACTTTTAATCTAACTTGGAGTCTAAGTTAGACCCAAAACCGACTTAGACCTCTTTTCAAGTTAGGATTGGAATTCCTAGGGTTATTTCCACTATAAATAGCCACCTCCTGTAACACAAATCACATACCACACATAGATATTTTCTCTTCATCTATTTTTCTCTTTTAGATCTAGTTTTTAGGCAAGGGTGCCGCCACCCTCTTTAGCCATAGAGGGGTGCGGCAATCCTAGCTATTTTGCAAGGAGATTCACCCCTCCGTAGTCCTGTAAGTACTCTTATGCCGCTCATGGATTTTCCCAAATCTATGAGTAGCTAAATTCTTAATACTTCTGATCCTTTGGTGAATTCAATCAATTAAATATGGTGAGATTTCTGTTCTTATAATTTGATATTTTATTCTTGATAGATAGCATGTTAAACTCTGTTTTAATTCTACAATCTTGATCTTTATTGATTTATTGTGGCCATGATCGAGCCAAAAATAACCCTATTTTTATGGCTATTTTGTTATGCTTTTGGATCAATTTATGCTTAAATATATGCTATTTTGTTAATATTTGTGTTTTGAGTCTTTATAAGATGTGAAATTGGTAACTTGATAATTTTCACTACTTTTGGAGCTATTTTGATGTCTTTTTACACAGATATGAGCAAAGTAATTTTTAGTATAGATTTGGAGATTCGAAGTTCGTGTTTGAAGACTTATTTGGAGATTTGAAGACTTTGAAGAATTATTTCAAGGAGCAAGGATTGAAGATTGGAGCTTTAATTGAAGACAAGCCATGGACAAGCCCTTAAGCTTTGGTATTTATGAATAATTTATGTGGGAAAATACTCAGCCCATATAAAATATTAATTGGAGTTAAAATCCCAGTTGATGACTCCTAAATCCAAGGAAATATCCAAATCCCGTAGATTCCCGATTCTAGTCCTAACAGGATTAGGATTCAGGCGCAGTTTTGGTAGAAAAATCATAACTTTCTGCTCAAACATCCGATTGAAGTCCATGAGTACTCGTTGGAAAGCTAACTCCGAGATCTACAACTTTCTTTTGATGTCCAAGATCCAATTCTGCCATCTTCAAGCCCAAAAATGCCGTCGATGTCACTGCACGAATTCAGCAAAAATTCAGGATCCTATTTTGACTTGGATTCTACTTTAGGAAGAGTTTTAATCCAACTTGGAGTTCAAGTTAGACCCTTAAACCATCCTAGACTCCTTTCCAAGTTAGGATTAGAATTCCTAGGGTTATTTCCACTATAAATAGGCACCTTAGGTTTAGGTTTTTAACACATGTAGATCTAGAGATTTTATTTTAGAATTGTTGAAGATTTGGAGGAGTTTTGCTCTAGGAGCCGCCGGCCCCTCTACTTCCCATCCTTAGATAAGTTTTTTCTTCTTTTCTTTGGATGCTCACTCAATTCATGAGTGAGTAATCCTTTTCTTTTCTCCAATGTAGAATTTAATTGATCTCTTGACTTATATCATGGTGAGATTTTATGCTTTTATATGAAAATTAATTGGGTATCTCTGTATGAATTCTATGTTGCTTGTTTTGATAGATTGAAGCTAGCACTTTCTTGATAAATTAAGTAGCATTAGCTAAATTAAATCTTGAAGGATCTTCGGATTTAATTGTGAGGTAGCAATTGGAAGCGAAGGATCTTCCTTCCAAGGGATTTAAGAATCTTTGACCAATTTTTAATTGCCCATTGTGCTTGTAAATTACTAGATCTTAATGCTTTATTCTTGGGTAATTATCACACTGGATCAAGAGGTAATTATTTAAAGAGTAAAAGGGATAATTCACACTGGATCAAGAGTTTTATCTAATTAAGGTAATTTAGGATTAAATTCCAAGCAAGCTATCCATTGTTTTCATAATTTTTAGATTTCAATGATCCATGTTATTGTTGTCAAGAGGGATATTAATTCTATGTTGGAGGTTTCTCTTAATTATTTTCTCAATTTGTTTTCTGCTTTCTAATTAATCGTTTTCTTAGAT
>AWUE01021557.1:0-15629 GCA_001974825.2 Corchorus olitorius
CATGATAAATCAATACCAAACTCATCTACATCTATTACCATCTCGGCCTATAGATTTCAACAAGGTTTGATAATCCCATTGAACCTAGGACTCCTAGAATTAACAATTGTCACTTGGACCAACATTAGCTTGACTCAAGCCAACTTGAATCTAACAATAGCATTATACTTATCAAGATAAAGTGGCCATCCAAATCTATCAAAACATGAACACATAAGATGAAGTACAGGGATAAGAAACATATTCAAACAGAAAAATCAAATTATTAAGAACAAAAGTCTCACCAAAAATTTATTGATCAAAAATACCTAGGAAAAAGAAGTATAAAGGTTTAACCTCTCATGGATTGGAGTTTCCAATCCATGAGAGATTGAAAACTTACAAACGGAAGAGGAAAAGAGGAGGAGGCGGCTGCCTCCTCTCCAAACCGCAAAACCTAGAAAATAAGAAGAGAAAAGTTTTAGAGAAGTTGTTCTAGGGTTCTAGGATAAGAGGGTATATATAGGGGGCTGCCTAGGGTTTAATTTAGAGTTCTAGATGACTTAAACTAACCCTAGGGACGTTCTGGGCTCTTCTCCATTTCTTCAAGCTGACCCAAATAAGTTATATGGGCTCAATTCATTAAAAACGCAAGTCAGGCCCAAAACAGATTCTGTCCGCAGACTTCAGTGGCATTTTCGTCCATGAAAACGTCAGATCTGGGTTTCGACCAAAACACGAAAGTTGTAGCTCTTGGAGTTAGCTTTGCAACTCATATTCATACGCCTCATTTGGAGATCTGGATCAAAAGTTATGGCTATTTTCCCGAACTGTTGCCAAATCTGGAAAGTGTTGAAGAGGCTTCAAGAGGAAGCGACATGGAAGTGTCGACGCTGGCTGCTGGGCGCGCACGGGACAAGACCCCGACTCCACCTGGGCGCCCACATGGTTGCCTTGAGCACCCATGTGGTTTGCTTGAGAACCCAGGTGGGCAGTGTCACGACTCCAGCTGGGTGCCCACATGGTTTGTCTGAAGACCCATGTGTTTCGCCTGATCACCCAGATGAGTTGTGTCATAGCTCATCACCTTGACATGTCTTCTTGCCTTGAACTTGTCTTTGCTCCTTTGCCTTGAAAACACCAAGCAATCAACTTTATGACTTTGATAAGCATAAAATTGACTCTTCAAGCTCTTCAATCACGAACATGTTGGCTCCATTCTTCATCCAAAACATCCATGGAAAATACTTGTGCCATAAATCATCCAAAAAGGTCCTAAAAAGGTACAAAATTGATGATTTTGTACTTTTCCTCTTGTCAACACCTATGAACACAAATATAACCAATATAAGGCATAATCAAGAATAAAATACCCAAAAGCATAGGAAAATGACCATAAAAAGATGTATGATTTTGGTCTAATCACCTTCCATTCTAAATAGAAAATTAAATAAAAAGGGATTAATTGCCATTGAATTAGGGTTCTTCAAAGCTTGAATCTGCGTTTATGTTTAAGCAAAACATACCTTATAATTCTTGCAGACATAGAACCGTCTCTCAGGATTGTCATCTGTCCAGGATGTCCATCCGCTTTTTCATCACAATAGCAATGAATTTCTTCTCCTTCATAGTTCCATTCAACTGGGTAGCTTGAAGAAATTAACTTATACCCTTTCAAATCCGAGCCAAATCTCCTATTTCCACTACAAAAATACAACAAACGGTTTAGATCTACTTCAAGTACACCATAAAACCCATTTGCTCAAAATGAACCCAAATTCCCCAAATCGTACCTGGAAATACTTGAAGAACTCATGCTGACAACAAAACCCAATTTCCTAAAGAATCAAAGAAGAAGAACCTAAATCAAAGAGAACGACCCTAAACCCTTGTTTTCCTTAGCTGATCTGTGCAGAAATCAAGAGAGAAAGAGGAAAAGACTTTGAAGCTCGTGAGATGGGGAAGAAAATTTTTTGGAAAAATTACAGTTATAAATAATTTTTTTCTCAACTTTTACATTGTAAATGCCACCTGGGATCACGACGTTAAGGGTTAACGGCGCGTGTTTATCACGCGTGGACGAAATCCTGATTTGGTACTAGATTGCGCTTTTTGATAAACGTTTGGTATGTATTTGAGCCAACTAGTAGGTTTAGTACGTAATTGAGATTATCGTAATAGGTTTGGTACCAAATTGAGATTTTAGCCCCGGATTTTGGGTTTTCTAACTTACCATTGCCGGGGTTTTCGGTTGATTGCAATATTGATACCTGATAGAAGATTGACTTATTTTATTAGGCCTCTTTATGCCCTACATCCTTACTTTCATAATGATAAAAAAACCGGATTGGATTACCTAGCAATTCAGGTCATGACACGACACGACATGAGACACGTTTAACCGTGTTCGTGTTTGATTTACCGTGTCTCGTGTTCGCAGCGTGTCGGACACGATTAGAATAATCGTGTTTCGTGTCATACTCGTGTCAAAGACACGTTTGACACATTTAAAACACGAATAACACGCTTTAAGAATCGGGTTAACACGATTACACGAATATTTGTTAACGCGACATGTTTGAGACACGACCTAACTTCAAACCATAACCTAATTTAGACTTTTTAAAGAACTGTTTTTTGGTTTATTTTTGTGGATAATGAACTTGTTATGTTAGGTATTTTGCTATAGAATTAATATTTGAAGATAATTTATCTTTATGCTTTAAAATTAGACATTTTTAGCTCTAATTATGTATCTTTTAGTTATTTGATTAATTGAAAATTTGAAATATTTGAAGAATTTAAAAGTGTCAAACGTGTCGTGTCATGTTTTGATCTGTTACACGGTTTAATCGTGTAAACAGTCCTCGTGTCCCGTGTACCTGTTTAATTTTGTGTCCCGTGTTCGTGTGTTCAATTTCGTGACCCAATTAATAATCGTGCCGTGTCCGTGTCAAGTACTTTATGTGTTTATACCCTATGTAAACACGACACGTTACACGAATTGACAGGTCTAGATTGGACATATCGGTTGAACATGTGTGGGAGTTTTTTTGTGGGAAAGGAAAATATGCCTGGCCCGGCTCTGTTAGTGGGTTCTAGCCGGCTCCAACTTCTCCAGAAGAAGTAGTGGGCTTCACAGATAGTGGCCGAGAGATGTGAAAAGTAGTGAGAAGATGATCGCTACAGCATGAACTATGTAAGACTTCCAAAATGTTGAAGAACCGAGGAGGATGAAAAAGAGTGAAACAATAATAAAATCTCGACTTTGAGTTCAAGAATAAATCCCCGTTTTTTTCATTTAACTTCTACCCTTTGTGGGAAAAACAATTGAGAGGTGAGATTTGGAAGAAAGAGGAAGGAATTCACAATGCAAGGAAAGGAGGAAATACAAGACTTTAAGACTTTGAGAGATGGAAAGGAAAACACTGATTTGAACTGTAGAGACCAATTCTCTGCTATTTCTTGGTTGATTACTTGTGCTTGAATTGGTGAGTTCGTTGTTGCTATTTGCGCTGAAGACGCCATTTTATAGCCACTCTTTGGTCCGGTCTAAGCCTTTACCCGTCGGTCGTTGCCGAGATTCCTGCTACTACGATCAGCCCAGCGGAATCAGTATCTTTGATCCGCTGGTAGAGGAGACTTTCTCCTTTAAGTGTGCTAATAGTGATATTTTCTCACTTTTGAAATTGGTCTCTCCTTTGGTGAGAAAGTGTCCCTTTCTGAAGATTCATTTTCCTCATCAGGAGTCGTTGGGATTCCCTTCAAAGTAAAATGGTTTTGTTTGATTCCTTTCCTGTAGCTCAGTTGCCACTTTTGTAACTAGGATCTGTCACCAAACATGTTTGTCCCTCTCCAAGAATGGTAACTGGGCAGATTCCCTCATCTTTTGCCGCCAATCCACAAT
This sequence comes from Corchorus olitorius, assembly GCA_001974825.2. Taxonomy (NCBI): domain Eukaryota; kingdom Viridiplantae; phylum Streptophyta; class Magnoliopsida; order Malvales; family Malvaceae; genus Corchorus; species Corchorus olitorius. The sequence goes on from AWUE01021557.1 coordinate 3,887, forward strand.
CCCAAGAGTTTTCCTGCCGCGGGCTTGGACCACGGTTGTTTTCTGCCATAAAGATTTATCAGTATTCATCGTTATTTCAAGACGAATAAAAAAAAGGAAATGTGTCTAAGTAAAGTACTTCCCTGGTGGCTTCCTTGCGTTATAGAGTGTCCAGCTAAGGATCAAATATTGTGAGGGCGGGGAGCAGCGCGATGTGTGTCCTGCTGGTCTTCCCTTTCCTATGATGCGGTGGCCCATGTGCTTTATGTGTTTTGGGCTTTTTCGCCTTTAAAATAATGCCCATATGTTATATGTGTGTTTTGGGACTTTGTGTGTTTGGATGTGTTGCCCATGTGTTGTATGTGTTTTCGGACTTTGCTATTGGGTATAGAGTAATAGGCTTGAGTGTGTTTGAGATGTTGGCGGGCCCATCAACCCAATGTTTGTGTGTGTGAGTTGGGCCTAGCACATGTATGTGAGAATAAGGGAGAATATCTAGCCCAACTTTGAGTGCGTTTGTTGTGGTTGTATGTGCCAAGGCCTTCCCAGTTTTAACCCCTATCAACAGGTTAAATCGACAATGAACTATTAATTTGGTCTGATAATTCTTACAAGTGAGATAGTTAACAAATCAATTGTTATCAGTTTAACCATTTATTTAGGACTCGTCCTGGATGCGTCTGGCCGAGGCAACAAGTTTCTCTGAAGCTCCAACAACATGAATTTCAAATAAGGGTAGCATAAGAAACAGAAACACTTACTCACAAACATCAGATGGACTGAACTTATGCTTCTATCATTTATAGCCTAGGTTAAGCTTTCAAAGATTTCTTTATAGACAACCATTTTAGTAATACTAGTCACTTCCCTCGCGCTCTGTTAGGCACATATTTTCCTAAATTTTATATGTTAAATTGATTTGATTATGTCCCTATTCATATGTACTTGATGTTTACTTTATTCATATTTATGTTTTAGGTACATATTGGAGTGCTTCAAGGCAAAAGGAGCTAAATTGGAGTTATTTAGAACAAGTTGGAAATTTTCTGTTTTGACCTTCTGGCGGGTCGAAATCAACCTCCGCAAAGGGTTGAGATTCACCAAGATACAAGCTGAAATTTTCCTGTTTCAACCTGGAGCGGGTCGAACTCGACCTTCACCAGGTCGAAACAGGCTGCGAAATCAAAGGCTAGAATTGAATTTAACGTTGGGCTCAATTTCTTTTGGGCCGAATTTTTTTCCAGCTGAATGCATCACATGTTTGGGTCTTGGGAAAAACTTGTATACCCCATGATAATTACATTAGTTATTATTAGGAATTTTTGGGCAAAGTTGCAAATTGTCAATTCTTAAAATTAGGTTTAGACTTCATTTAAAAAGGAGCCGCATGCTTCAGGATTGTTATTCATTCAATTTTGGATTTCAAATTTGGCTAGGAACGTGATTTGAGAAGAGGTGAAAAAGAGAGAAACACTCTCTCTCTTGGTTTTCTTTATTCTTGAATCTTTTGTAATTCATCTTTTCTAGTTAATTCAATTTTGAGACTTTCAATCTCTTGGGTATTTGATTTGTGAGGCTTTGCGCTTATTCATCTATCTTGTAAGTATTTCAATTTTCTCTAAATTATTTGAATGATTTCATGCTTGATTATGTAGAATGGCCATCTATTGTAATTGGGCATGTTTTCTATTGTTAGATGAGATTCCTATATGAAATCGTAGGTAATCAAATCCCTAGTAACAACTTAGAGTAGCCCTCTAAGAGAATCTTGAATATAGATTGAATGTTGCCTATATTAGTGAACATTGTCTATTGTTGGCTAAGATCTTTCTAGTTCTTAAAGCAACGGGTTACTTGACTCTAGTAGACGATTGGAACTAGGTTAGTACCCCTGTTAGGATTTAGTTTAGGGCGTGAGTCAGGACTAATGAAGACTAAGGAAAGATAGGGATTAATGGTCGATGACGTTAATCTACGCCATCTATTTATCAAGTTAGATATTAATTGATGCCAAGGATCAAATCCTTTTATCCCAAGAGTGTGATTGTCTTGAAATTGGAATGTTTATTTAATTGTTTCTTTAATATTCCTACTAGTTCAATTTGTGTTTTATTTAGGTTAATCTCTTTCTCCATAGAAACTCCCCATTTTAGTTTAATTCATAACTTTAGGAAAGGTAATTAAAACAATAGTTCTCTGTGGGATCGACTCGTACTTACCCTATCTATAGGTTTTGTATGATTTTTTTTATCTTTGGTGGAATACGACACCCATCAAATTTTGGCGTCGTTGCCGGGGAACTCATTTGTTTTGTTACTTTCCTTTAATTTTGTTTTATTTCATATTTTGTTTTTGTGCTTTACAAGTCACCCCTTCATTCAAGTCTTGAAGAATTATTGGCTAAATTTGGTTTCCTTGTTCCTTTAACTTAAATTCTTTTTTTTTTTTATTATGGAGCAATTTAGTACTTATGATGGATTTTCTTACTATGAACCTTATTACAGCCATTGTTCTTACAATTCAGTTTATGAAGATTATCCACCATATGAGCAGCATGGAGATTAACACTTTCATAGTTCCTACTATGAGCCATATGCAAGTTATCACCAATTGGAGGAACAACAAATTCAATTCTCACAACAAGTTCAAGCTCCAAATTCAACCTTAGTGGTTTTAATGGAAAAACTTGTTGAAGGACAGTTGTTACTTGAAAAAGGACAATTGTTAATTAAGCCAAAACTATCGAGACATGAACAAGAAATACAAGATCTGGGAAATCAAGTGAGACAACTTGTTGCTTCCTTAGGAAGGATCGAAGCTTACCTCAATGCCCTTGAGGAAGAAGAAAATGAAGCATGGGAAGTGAACCAAGGTAAGAATGAAGCTGAAGAAGAAGAGAAAACAAAATCTATTTCAACCTCAAAAAGGGTCGAACTGGACCCTGAGGAATGTCGAATTGGGCAGAAAAATCTCCTGATTCAACCTCTGGAGAGGTCGAACTCTACCTTCGTAGGGGTCGAAACAGCAACTTTCCCAGACAAACTTGATGATATAACTTCTTCAACAAATCAACCTGAAATCCTTCCTAAGCCAACTTTAAGTAGAAATTCGGCATCCGAAGTCAATATGTTTGATAACTCTTCTCCATTTGATATTTTGAGATGTGAGAATCAAGATTTCCTAGGGATTGAGAAGTTTTTGAAGTTTAGATGCTTCAATGGTGATTCATATGACAAATGGGTGACAATGGAACCATTCTTTAAAAATGATGATGCCTGCAAGTTTAACAATGTTGCTAAGATGCTGAGAATGCAAGAGGAGTCTAAAGTCAATTTATTTCACTCGAGGAAGCTCTTGCACAAATCCACCACGGCAACAACAAGGGTGTTGGCTTTACTAGCCATTCATGGAGTTCCTTTAAGCAAAATAAGTGACTTCCTTCCATATCTCTTTAATTTTCTCTTATTCTTATATGTTCATATCTTTCGATTTTGTTCATATTTGATTTTTGCATTGAGATGGAAAGATCCTCATTGACAAATGGAAAGGTCTAGCCAAAGACATTAAAGAAAGGCGCTTATTGGGAGGCAACCCAATGATTTATTTTTGTTTTTGCTTTGAACTTTATGTTAATTTAGCTTTTTGATTAATTTTTGCATAGTTCATATTTAGGACCTTATTTAAGACATCCTATGATATTTTATGCTTATTGCTATGTTTGCTTGATTTATTGGATTGGGTGCACACTTTCTTGATAGATTAAGTATTACATATATCATGTTATTGATAATTGTTTCCCCACCTTTGTGCTTAATGTGTTGCTACTGATCTAACCAAAAAGATTTTTAAAACAATTCACTGATTTTTGAAATTGTTTTCAAAAATTCTAAAATTGTTTTGAGTACAAATTGTTTCATCTCTTTGATTTATCTATGAAAGCTAGTTGGCATGGTTTAGTTTAGTATTAAGGCATTTGTAATATATGTCAAATTTTCATATGCAAGATTATTCTTTGATTGAAATTTATATGGGATTTTTCATAAAGTATCACTTCTAGAACTTGATTAACTATCCTTTCGAGGCGATTTATATATTTAGCTCATTATCTTTTATAGTATACACTTTTATGGAACTAGAACATATGCATTTTAGGATTGAGCTTGTGCCTAATTATTGCCTACGCTTTGAAAAACCATAGTAGTGAACCCCATTGTGCCTTTTTCTTGGTTGTAGCCGATATTTGATATATTTCTTTGTTGTTAGTCACATTATCCCAAAGAACCCTAACCCTTTTAAAGAAAGACAAGTTTTCTCTTAGCCATATTATATCTTGATTGGTGAAGTTTGACTTGTTTCATTGCTGGTTCTTGGCTAAAGCATGGAAATCAGTTATTTGTGAGGGATTCCTAGTATTCCTTAGTTGGAGATCCTATTTGAAGGGTAGACTTGATGTCCAATTGATTGATTTGGGAAGTGTAAAAAAAAAAGGTCAAGCTAATGAGTGAAGCATGTGGTGGTGTTAATAGGTTGGTTACCGACTTATTAACCCATAAACACATGTGTGTAGTGGAAGAGCATAAAATGCAGCCACTATGCCTATCATCGCTTGAGGTTGGAGAGCATAAAATGCAACCACCAAGGAAATTGAAAAAAAAAAGTGAAAAAAAAAGACACTTGTGCTTATAGTTATGGACATCCATTTTGCATTCATTATTTATGGTAAAGCTAAGAAGGAAGAAGAAAGTTGAAGTTCTTGGAGTCAAGTATTGGGCTACTTATTGACATATTTGCCCATGATTATTCTCACTTCACCTTTCTTGAGATGTTTTTGATAAATCCTTTACCCTTTCTTTGATAGTCCACTTTACCCATTAGCCCCATTACAACCCTTATTATTAATGCATTCTAGTTCTTGTGTATACTATGCTTTATTTCATTTTGAGCTAATATTTAGTGGAGATTGGATAATTTTGCAAGCCTATGGTAAGTATACTATTATGAGTGGATTATACATACCTGTTAAGGTATAATGAATCCTATAATATTTTGATTGGATTTTTTAGCATATTTTTATTTGATTTATATTACATTTGAATTTTTACTAACCTTTACTATACCTTTCTAGAATTAGTGGATGAATTTTTGAGACGACCTTTTGTGTACTCCACATTTTAAACTCTTCTTGAATAGAAACACATTTTTGGTTGATTATTTGAGTAACTACTTTCACATTGAGGACAATGTGTTATTTAAGTGTGGGCGAGAGAAATGTCTATTTTAAAGGTCCATTCTTTGCATTCTTTTTACTAGAGAAGGCTTTTCAAAAGGATTTTTAAAATTTTTCAAAAATTTTTGATTTTTCAAGTCTTTTGCTTCTCTAGTGAAATTTTTCTACATAATGTTTGTGGGTATCGTTCTAGTTAAGTAAGCCCTCAGGAGACTATACTCCTCCTCTAGGGACGCTTAAGGGTTTAAAGGCTTGTGGTTTACGCTAAAATTCACCGTGTACCTACAAAAGTGGAACTAAGTTATTTGTTGCATGTGATTTTCCTTTTTGATTTTAGAGTGTTTGTTTGCATATGCATTTGTTTGCTTGTCTTTAGTTTTCTTTAAGTTTTTAGTCTTTGTTTTGTTTTCTAACTTGCTAGGGACTAGCAAGATCTAAGTGTGGGGGAATTTGTTAGGCACATATTTTTCTATATATTATATGTTAAATTGATTTGATTATGTGCCTATTCATATGTACTTGATGCTTAATTTATTCATATTTATGTTTTAGGTACATATTGGAGTGATTCAAGGCAAAAGGAGCTAAATTGGAGTTATTTAGAACAAGCTGAACAATTTCTGTTTCGACCTTCTGGCGGGTCGAAATCAACCTCCGCAAAGGGTTGAGATATACCAAGATACAAGCTGAAAATTTCCTGTTTCAATGTGGAGCGGGTCGAAGTCGACCTTCACCAAGTTGAAACAGGCTGCAAAATCAAAGGCTAGAATTTGAATTTAACGTTGGGCTCAATTTCTTTTGAGCCAAATTATATTACAGCTGAATGCATCACATGTTTGGGCCTTGGGAAAGACTTGTATACCCCATACTAATTACATTAGTTATTATTAGGAAATTTTGGACAAAGTTGTAAATTGTAAATTCTTAAAATTAGGTTTAGACTTCATTTAAAAAGCAGCCGCATGCTTCAGGATTGTTATTCATTCAATTTTGGATTTCAAATTTGGCTAGGAACATGATTTGAGAAGAGGTGAAAAAGAGGAAACACTCTCTCTCTTGGTTTCCTCTATTCTTGAATATTTTGTAATTCATCTTTTCTAGTTAATTCAATTTTGAGACTTTCAATCTCTTCGGTATTTGATTTGTGAGGCTCTGTGCTTATTCATCTATCTTGTAAGTATTTCAATTTTCTCTGAATTATTTGAATGATTTCATGCTTGATTATGTAGAATGGCCATCTATTGTAATTGGGTATGTTTTCTATTGTTAGATGAGATTCCTATATGCAATCGTAGGTAATCAAATCTCTAGTAACAACTTAGAGTAGCCCTTTAAGAGAATCTTGAATATAGATTGAATGTTGCCTATATTAGTGAACATTGTCTATTGTTGGCCAAGATCTTTCTAGTTCTTAAAGCAACGGGTTACTTGAATCTAGTAGACGATTGGAACTAGGTTAGTACACCTATTAGGATTTAGTTTAGGGCGTGAGTCAAGACTAATGAAGACTAAGGAAAGATAGGGATTAATGTCCGATGACGTTAATCTACGCCATCTATTTATCAAGTTAGATATTAATTGATGCCAAGGATCAAATCCTTTTATCCCTAGAGTGCGATTGTCCTGAAATTGGAATGTCTATTTAATTGTTTCTTTAATACTCCTACTAGTTTAATATGTATTTTATTTAGTTTAATCTCTTTCTCCATAGAAACCCCCCATTTTAGTTTAATTCATATCTTTAGGAAAGGTAATTAAAACAATAGTTCTCTGTGGGATCGACTCGTATTTACCATATCTATAGGTTTTGTATGATTTTTATCTTTGATGTAATACGACACCCATCATGCTCCGTTGCAGGTTGTGTAATGTATAAGCATAATTCAATTTCTATTCATGCTTCAAATTTTCCATATTTGCATATTATAAGTTCAAGCTCAAACTCAAATAAATTCTTTGCCAAATGATGAGAAGGCTAAACCTGCTAGTTGGTGGATTGACTATATAGAGTTACCAATAAACATCTAACTTATTATCAGAATATTTCCTCCAAATCTGAAAGAAGTTTGGTTATAGTCTGATCATATTTGCTCTAAATTTGATTGATATTACTACAGGTTGGATTTGTGATCCAAGCACCCCCTCAAACTAACATTCGTAATTTTAACACAACACAATTGCTATAAGAAATATAAACTTTCAAGAGGCTAGTTGGTGCTCTTCTAAATGCTTTCAGTTACCTTGATAGCCAAATATCATCAAAACTTTAAATTCTTAGCAGCTTTTAGGCCGAATGCATCAACTAATTAAATAATTCTAATCAAAAGTAAGATATACAACTAATAAAAATTATTGAGAGGGACCGCAAAAATCAACTCTTGTTAGCAATAGTATCCTATAGATTTCCCTTGAAGCTGATATGGAAGTTTTGTCCTGTGAGAGAAGAGCCAAAAGAAGATATAATTTAAAAGGAGATGAATATTGTAATTAGAAAAAGGAAATGAATAGTATGCAGAACAGGAAAAAAAAACTTAGTTTTACATAATGTTTTGTGAAAGGAAAAAAAACATTTGTATTGTAGCCCCTTAAAGCAAAGTTTAATTGGGAAAAAAATAATAAGAGAAAGATATGGGACAATAAGAGGAAAATTCATATGTGTCAATCAAAACTTCATTCAAAAGTAATGTCAATTAACGACATGCCGAGAAGATCGGCTCACTACCAAAACAATATGTTCATCACCAATTTTTAGGCCAAGTCTCCCTATCCTTACCGTTAATTTATATCTCCAATCTACTCATGACCGTCCATTTCAGTTGAAGATTTTAGGCTTTCTTTTCTCCTCTTTCTCCTATCAATTTCCCCTTCTTCTTTTACCTTTCTTCTTATGTCATCTCTCTTTCAAACTCCCTCTCCGTCTCTCCCCTTTCTTCTTTGTTACTCTCTGATTATGCCTCACCATGCTGCCATTCAGATTCACAATTCACTGGATTTGAAGAGATTTAGAATAGGGCTGAAATTCACGAAGGAGGAAGGGTAAGATATACACACAGGATTTTCATTGAGAGAAGGTAATCTCTTTGATTTTTTTTTTGACTCCAACTGCTGGATATTAATTTGTCTTAGGTGTTTGATTGATTTTAGGGATTTTTCCCACTTTGTACCAATCAAGGTAATGATTTGATCTTCATATTTACCTTCAAAATTTATTTTTTCAAAAAGTACTTATTTTTTTGGGTTGTGAAATTTATGCTTTGAATAAAAATCTTTTTGTTATTTTTGGTTTTTTTTTTAATTTTGTTCACATAAAGACAACACTTTCCTTCCTTTTTCAGCATGGTCCTTGATTTGGAATGTTATTTGTGTTTAGTTCAATTTCACCCCTGATTTAGGAATTTATCTTTTGATTTATCCTGTCTTGCCCCTGATTTGGTTTCTATTGTTTGACTAAGTGCACTTTGGCCCTTGCTTTGGGGATTTTATTTATTTTGGATGCAGTTTACTCCTTGATTTTGGAAATTGATGTTATGATTGTGCAATTGGGTGCTTAATTCATATTTTTGACATTTAATTCTTGCTATTTGAACCCTGAATGTTGCTAATTGCTTGCTTTATGTGCAGAAGTGTCCCCGGATTTGTCCGATTGACCTTTAGGCCTCCATTTCCTTTTATGTCTTTTGTTCCTTTGATTTACCTTTGACTTTGATAAAGCTTTTGAATTTGTAATAATTAGTAATTAGTTGTAAAATTAATGAATAATCATGCATCCGTATCATTTATACTGTATGTCACTTTGATTATGCTTAAAATGTATTAACATTTGTCTTTTGCCGAGATGAAAGACCTTTCGGATAAATGTACTCGGGTACAAACTTCCGGGAGTTCCTTCTAGACCGGTCTCTTCTGTGGATACCCCCATAATGCGTGGGAAGGGTTCATGGGATTGATTTCGGGTAGACTTGTGTTAATGCATATAGATAAAAAATGATCTTTCATGCATTTTAAATGTCATTCATGCGAGTTAGCCAAATATGAGTCAGTAAACAACCATCTTTTACGACGACGGGTGGGTTCCAAGTAAATGTACTCGGGTACGAATTCTTGGTTCCCGCTCCGAGATTGAGTTATTCTCGAGATACCCCCATAATGCGTGGGAAGGGTCTCGGGTTAATCTCAAGTATACTATTGTTTGCTGAGCAACTAAAATTCACCAATTCACGCATCATCAAGCATTCGTAGTTTCATTATTCCTAGGGATTAATGAGATTAAAAAAGAAAAATTACCATTTCCTTTAATAGCACACTAAAAGCAACCTTTTTTTTGTTTATACCTCAATTTACAATTGAGGGTAAATTGGTCTTCACATGATTTATATCATGATGAGTGGTCAAGATTTGATTACAAATCCTGAAGAAACTTAGTTTCTGCACCACCCTAATTCTAATTGAATTAGGAAATTCTTGTAATTAATTAATTAAGGCTGAAATTAATAATAAATAATAATAATTTTGAAATTATTATTATTATTTCCATATATGCCGCCCAAAAATATGAGAATGGCAAAGAAAGTCAATCGGAAGCAGTTTCCTTTGATATTGTTGCCTGCTAGGGAGGCAAACAAGTAAAAAGGAAAAATTGCTTGTCATCTGCCAATGAGATGAAAAATACCTCATGGACATACATAGCAAGGCCCAAGTCGTCTCCCATACAGAGGAGAGGCCGCCCTCTCCCTTGCAAAGAGATATTTTTCTCTTCCTGCAGGAAGGAGGCAGAGAGCTAAAGTTTGTCAGCAAGAGAAACATCTATGCACGTGAGAGAGGCATGAGATTCTCAACCTCACACTTCCTCCATATAGTCGACCTAACGTGGTGAAGAAATCGCCTAGCCCTTTTCCCCTACCCGGGAGGCGAAACCGCAACTTGTATTTTGTTCAATTAAGGACAAAACGGTAAAATTGACCAATTGAAGAGGCTAGAGCTGCGATTTCTACCAAGGGGCATACCATGATGATCCTTGAGCTATGTAGATCATCTTAGTAAAATTTCACCTTATTCTGACATCGGAGTAAAAACTTATGCCCGGTTTTCAATTAAGGACGTTTTGGGGAGTGAAACCAAGTTCACCATGAAGGAGAGCTCGAATTCACTTGAAATTTTTTCCATAGTCTTATGGAGATAATCTAAGCCTACTGGTGAAATTTTGGTTAATTCCGAGATCGTTTGCAACTTTTGCATTCTTTTCAATTAAGGACATATGGCTTTCTCACCCCTGTTTAAGCCAATTTCTTAATTAATTATTATTTTTATGATTTGAAGAGATAAATATGGCTAAGTATGAGTAATTTCATGGCTTTGATGATCAACGTTCAAATCGTGATGTCAATTGGCCACTACTTAGTTAAAATTAGCTAAATTCAGCATAAAAGAAGTAACGAAGGCTCGCTGCACTGTGATAAGAAGAGGAAGGAATTATCATCAACCACCTAGGAGGCAGATTTCCATCTCCTATCTAAGCAGAGTGGCGCCCTAGTCCATGTCTTGTCCTCTCCTCAGCAGTTGGAGGCAATCAGAAGGAGAAGGAAACTTCACTGCACCTTCCTGGAAGCTGTCATCTGCATAGGAGGAGGATTTTGCCTTTCTCAGCAAGGCAAGCCCATATCGTCCCCTATATAAAGGGAGGCCATTCTCAGGTTTCAGCAGATTCCGCATCTCAAACATTTCTCCCGAGAAATCAAAAACCAGCTCCTGCAGCTACAAACTTGCTCCGCGCAAAAAACCAAGCTCCGTGCTTATTTTCTCTCTGGCTCTGCGCCATTTTCACCCTATTCATCACGAGTTCTTCACTCGTTCTTCATATTTTCCTTGTTTAGGTCTTGTCTCAGGATAAACAAACACTCTTTTAGTGTTTTTCTCTTGTTTCAATCTTGTCTCCGGACATACAAACACTGTACACGTGTTCTTCATTTAGAAATAACAGATCAGTTTGTTATTTCCTTTTCAATTTCAATTGCAATCAAAGCAGATCTCCCAGATTTGATCCAAAAAGAGAAGAGGCCCAGTTTTGAGAAGTAGTTCGTGTGTATTCAATGATTTAGATGCTCCGGTGTGACTTTGATCCAGTCCCCACAATCGTTCTGATCTTTTAATCTGCTACTCCGCACGCCAGATCCAGTTTTTACAACCTCTTTGTTAATTTCAGCAAATTGACTGGCACGCCCTTACGCTGTCATAAAGAATTCTCCGCGAAAACTCTAGCAAGAGATTTTTGGCGCAACATCTCTTTTTGGCACGCCCGGTGGGACACAACAAACAGTTTGTCTTCCCTCTTTGGCGCCCTCCCCTCTCTCTCTCTCTGCATAGCCGGCGATCCCCGGCTCTCCGTCTCCTAGTCTCTCAGCAAGGTGTCCGCCTCACTCAAAGGTCCACACCAACTCACTTCCCTTGACACTTGAAGCAGGACAAGATAGCAGATCTCTTCTCCTCCAACGCCTCCAGGGTATAAATTTCTTTTACATTTTTTTTCGTTTTATTTACTTT
>AWUE01021558.1:0-60749 GCA_001974825.2 Corchorus olitorius
CTCTCTCTCTCTCCTCCTCTCTCTCTCTCTCTCTCTCTCTCTCTCTCTCTCTCTCTCTCTCCATAATCCAAATATTTCAATCGCATTGAAGATCGTAGATCTCTAGGATTTCAGTTTCTTTTTAACAAGTTTCGAAATATATGTAAATTTATTTGAATTTCGCCAAATTTATACTCGAATCTGAAATTTATTTAAATGTTCAACAGTTTTTGTGTTTGGGTTTTCAACAACGATCTATCCCCAGATTAATCTCATCATCTCCAGCTCAATCTCGTGCTTAGAACAAGGTTTGGCTTTTGTATTTTGTATTTTGTTTTTTGTATGATTTGCTTCTGTGTTTGAGTTAGTGATTCTTATTCTTGAGTTTTCATATTAGATTCTGATACAACTTTTATTAGTTGTTGGTCCCCTGTTTTTTTTTCCCCATAATTATGGTTGTGAGCTTTAATTGTTCCTACTGCATTATCAACTATGGGAGCTCACTTAAATTGTATATAATGAGTTTATGTGTTGCACTTTCATCATGGAAGACGATATGACAATTTAGATGAACTATCTCAGTTTAGGTTAGTTTTTTTTAAAAGGTAACCTAGGAGTGGTCCTGTATTATGCGACATTCTGTAGTCTATTCTACTGTTTTATGTGCTTTTGATTTACATTCTAGGCCCACCTACCAAACCTTTTTCTCAATCTAGGAAGGGAGATTTCCATAATTGATGCAATGCCTATTACTAAGTTCTCTGGTGCAAAGTTGTATTCAAGTAGAAGCTAGTGCAGAACACATCTTTTTGTTTATTTTAGGTAGCTTTTCTTTGGGTAATTTACAATGTGAAAGAAAGGAAATAGCAGCTCATGTCTTTCAAATTTTTGGCCTGAAAAGAAATAGCTTATCAACAAGAATTTATACAATGCTAAGCTAACTTATCGCCCATATAGTTCTAAACAAATACTAGAAATTTGTTTCTTCTGTTGTCTGCGTTAAGCCTGAAAATATTTGATCATTTTGGTTGTCTCCTCCCTTTTGTGTTTGATTCCATGTCGGCAGTACCTTGAAAATATAAAGAATATGGTTGATTCTCCTTTTTGTATTTCAATTATTTTTTATCATCATAGAGATTGGTCAATCGTAAATGAGAGTGATTTTATCAATAGTAGTTTTCTATTTATTTACTAAGCATCTTGCTCTTGAAACCTATCTACTGATTATTTATTTTTATTCACTATGTGACTGCGGAGAATCAAAGATATTTGGATCTTTCATCACATTTTTGAAGAGCAAGGATGCAAGTGATGGATCCGAGGAGGCTTTGCAAATGATAGTAGTAAGTTTCAAGTGCTTTTGTGTGTAGACTCATAATTTTAATTCTTATGTTTTGTTGTGCACATTAGGGACCCTATATTGCTGGAGAAAATATCACTGCTGCTGATTTAAGTTTAGGACCGAAGCTCCACCATCTGCTTGTTTTGTTGGTTTTATATTGGTCTTTTCCATTCTTTTATATCATTAGTTATAATTCTGAGTTATTATGGCGATTTGAAGCTTTAATGCACATAAGTAGGAGCAATGTAATGTAGCAATCTAGCTTTAATTTTGGTAAATGGCTCATCTTTGCTACTTAGGAAAGCTAGCAAAGCAACGAGCACTGCAAGTAGAGCCTACAAATTTGGTAAATGGCTTTTTTCTGAAATTCCAGCATTTGGCGTGGGATTTGCATATCGAATTTGACATTAGCTGGTAACAAATTTTGACATTCCAGCAATTTGCTCCTCTATATATAATCGGCTAAATTTGCATATCAAACATTTACCGCACATTACTATCATACACAACACAAGTTCTCGATTAAGCTTCTTTGTTTGTCATGGCATTTAAGTGGAACAATAATTTCAGAATCTGCTGTTTATTGTTTGTGATTTTAATGTTTTCCTGCTTGCAGGTGATTGTAGAGAAGGCAGAGAGAAGTGATATATCAAGCATAGACAAGAAAAATGTAAGCTCATCTTTGCTACTAACACTCCTACTATATTGATGATTTGATGATTTCTGTTCTATGACTGATTTCTGTTTTCCTTTTAATTTTTTGGTTACAAGAAAACAATATTTTTGATCATTTTGGTAAAGGTTCATAACTGATGATTATATTCATTTTACCAAAATTGCTGCAATTAAAGTCTTCCTAGTCAGATTTTCATATAGCTTAGCTTATCTAATTTTTTTCCTCAACTCTTACATCAACTAACCAAACTAAACTTTATTAAATGGAAAGAGATGAAGGTATCTTGGATTAAAACTTAGATGAGAGTGTCTTAAAGATATGGTTAGAGAATTGGGAAAGAAATGAAGAGTGTATGTGATCCAAGCTTTGTGTCTAATGGTGCAGCAAATGTGTTGGATAAAAAAATGTTATCTATCTTCACATTTAGGAAGATCAATTGTGGATGATGGTAGAGAATGAGAGTACATTCGACAAGAAATATTAAGGAAACTCTCTTCTAGTGAGAGTTGTCGAAGTATCATTCGCATGGGACCAGAGGCATTTATGAGTTTTTGTCATCTACTTAAAGGTACTGGTCATTTGAGAAGAACTAAAAATACTTCAGTGGATGAGCAAGTTGCTATATTTTTATATGTGATAGCACATGGTGAAAAAACTCGTGAGATTTCCATGATGTCTTGAAAGCCGTAATCAACTTAGAATAACAATTTTTAAAGCAACCAAAGGTAGCAGGAGTTCCTCCACAAATACTGTCTAACAGTAGGTTCTATCCTTATTACAAGGTAAACTAATATTTAGTATATTGCCGAAACGTTCGGGTCCGGGGAACCCTGTCGAAACGACGTTGGAAATGGAGTCGCCACTAATCTTTTTTCTAAGGTGTGATTAGCCACCTAAAGGCCACTTAAGCTAAGTTGAGTCAAAAAGCTTGGCGATGGACCTACTAAACCTAAGGTCCGGTGTTTGTAACCTAAATCTAAGTTCGGGAGTCGATTACGCCCGGGGAAGGATCAGCAGCCCCGAAGCGCCCGTCAAGTGACGGTACCTCTTAATCTAACTAGAACTAGTGGGTCAAAAGAAAAAAGGTTGCTTTTAATCCTAATCTTGATTATTATTAGAAAAAGGTTATAAAAAGAAAATAAAACCATTTTTGAAACCAATGTCGAGAAATTCGAAAAATATAATCGAACACCGTCGATCAATTCTGTCTCGATTCTCTTTCACTGTTTGTTCTCTTGTTGAGTCTTCCGCACCGGGAAGAGATTTTGAAAAATGTTGTAATAAAATCTTTTTTCCATTTTTGACTTTGAAAAACTTGACCAATTTTATTAACTTCCAAAATTTTTTTTGGATTGCTTAATTAAAAAAAAAAACATTCACTTTTGAAAATGTTTACCTTGAAAAACTTTTGAATTGCCCATTTCTTAATTTTGAAAATTGGATAAGAAAACATGATTTGAGAAAAACCATTTTTGAAAACACCTTTTATTGCCTCTTTTTTATTTTCTGATTTTTCACTTTTTTTTGGATTTTGTCCTTTTTCTATCTCTAGATTAATACATGTATGCAAATGATGAACGCAAAGTCCAATTTATTAAAGTTAACTTGCGTAACACGGGTTTTTGAAAGCACTTCCCGGGATATATGCTCGGAGCCCCGACACATCCCGAGAAGAGTCGTCTCATCCTCGGAGACATTCAGTGGCCCGAAAACTCGGCCACTCAATGAATGCCCCTTCTTCGGAAGGGTTACGGTCATTAACTGAATTAAGGTGGTATGATGTGCAAACAGATATAGTCAATGACAAGTAAATATGATATGCATGCAATTAAATTATACTTTACTAAATTATTACAAAGCAAGACCCGATTAGACCAAATAACAAATTGACAATAACTAAAGAGAAATAAAGACTTATGGGCCAAATCGGACTAACTGGGGATATTTCTGCACACCAAGCAAACCATTAGCGAAATTCAGGAGGCATACAGACTAAGAGACCCAAAACAAATTAAGATACAAATCCAAAATCAAGGACCAAAGCAAGAACAAATTGAACTCAAACAAATGAAAATATGGATCATGAGATATGCTTATACTACCACTGAATATAGTTTAGAAAATCAAACCTTTAAATTCAAAACCTCAATTTCCAGATCGAAAATCATTTAAAGAGATTCACCAATTTCTTTGAAGTTATTTTCAAATTTGGAAAATTGGGTTCTTAACTCCAAGCTTTGTTTTTTCCAAAGATTAAGGATGACCCAAAGTGTCTTAACATGTCATCCTTAAGTCATCTTTAATTTAAGGAAAAATCATAGCTTTAAGTCAAAACCTCAATTTTTCAGATCTAAATTAACTCGATTCGAAATTATGAAATCAATTTAAATTACTTCCAACTTGAACATCAAGATCCCAAAATCAATTTGCCATGAATAAACACAACATACTCAATAAAAATTCAATCTTTAGCCTAAATCCCAATTTCTATACCTAATTAACAAAGAAACAATTACTTTAGACTAGAAATTAAAAAATCTTAAACATATTCATCACTTTACACATCAAGTTGACACCTTTTAGACCAAATTATCATAAACACATGAATATTCAAGAAATACTCCAATTTAAATCAAAGAAAAGCATAAAGCATCAAGAAAGCAAGCCTTAAATTGACCAAGACAGCAAACATGGGGGACCAATTCGCAGGATATCATAAATTAAAGGACTAAATTAAATGGAACAGAAGCCTTACCGATTAAAACGGGGTCGTTTAGCCTAGCTTTCCCTTCTTAAACGAATCTTCTTCTTCTTTGCTATTTTCCTCTTCTTCCTCCTTGCTAATTTCCCGAAACCCGAACTCCCCTCCGCCTTCAACAGCGCCGCCCCTACCTCTGTGTTTCCCACCGTCGATGAATTCATCGTCGACCTTTCCTCTCCCTAAATCTCAACTTTGTTTTCCCAAAAGCTCACCAAATCCCATTTGAACCTTATGCAATCCGAAACCACAAAAAATTCTTCAATCTATCAATCCACCCGATGGATCTCTCTCAAACTCAGATATGTTACTCTCTTCATCATCCCAAGGCCTTCTACGGTTTAAATTTTACATCTCTTGCTTTAATATCGAAAAGCCCCAATTTTGTTTGAAGAACCCTAACCCGTTGTTTTTTTGAATAAGAAAGAAATTGGAGAGAGAGAGAGAGAGAGAGCGAAGAGAGGAGAGTTCAGTATATGGAAGGGAGAGTACTCTGTTTTAATTTTTTCAGTGTATGTGTGTGAATGGAAGAGTTCCTCCCAAAATGGGGTGGAGAGATGAGGGAAGATGAGTGACTGAATCCCCTGGGTTTTTAGTGTATGAGAGTCTAGAAAGGGTTCATTTTTTCCGGTAAGTTTCAGAGGGAGAGAGCTATCGAATCGGAAGAGAGAGAGTGGGAAGATGAGAGTTCTGTGTAGTGTGTGAGGTTGTGAGAGAGAGAAGATTGTGTGCAAGTGTGAGTGTGAAGGGTCTGATCAGAGGGAGAGTGAGCTTCCTGAATTACAGTGTATGTGTGTGTAGAATGAGAGAGTCAGTCCCCTTTTTGTGCATGTATTTCCCCTTTTTTCTAACTGATTCCTCCCTTTTTTTTTCTAACAACTTCTTTTTTGTCCTTTTTCTCTGTGCAGGTCAATTTGGTTACTAGCCGATAAGCTAGGGCTGCTGATGAGATATTATGAGCAACCAGAAAAGTTGCTGAGCTGGCCAGGTATTTAGGTAAGACTTCTTTTCCTCTAACTGTGGTAAAATGCAATGAAGTTTTTGTGTGCAACATGGTTATGTAAAAACAGTGAAAATGAATGAAGTCTAAGCATATTTATTGACTAAAAAATGCATGCTGCAATGTGATGAGACATTATTATGCTTATATTGTAGCTAGATGCAATGCAATGTGACTTCTAACTAAAATATGTAGGCTGCTACTAAGATTAAAACTGATGACTTTATGTTGAATTCATGATTGAAATGAGATGAATATTGCTTAAATGCTGCTGAAGTGAACTTGGTAACTGTTGCTTGTGTAACCATGAATGTGTAAATAACTAATGCTGCTAAATAAGATAACATAAACACAAAGTATGCTAATATTGAAATGTAGACATGTAAGTTAGATCTCCCAAGAAGTACAATCTTCTGAATTCCTCTTAGTTTGCAGGTTTGGGTAAGGCGAAAAGGGACAAAGCTCTTGGAATGATCCCCCCTTTGACATGTCAGGAGACTTGCCTCCATGTTGCTGTTTTTCTTTCCTTTTTCCTTCCTTGAGATTATGTACTCTTTACCTTTTAGGCTTATTCAAATAATGACTAAATTTTGTAACCAATGCGACTTAGGGACCTATGTACTTTTTATTTTGGGAATTAAGGGAATCAGTTGCTTCCATATTGTAAGTGAAAATAAAAAGACTTGATCTAATTTAAACTCCCAACTTAACTTCATAGGATTACTAGAATGTGCACACATGACTAGTAGACAAGATGACATGATAAAAAAATGAGTATGCTTCATGAGAAATGAACTTGAATATGCCCAATGTGACTAATGTAAGAAATGTGCATGTGAATGATATAATTAAAGGGAACATGAGAATAAATTGGATATGAAAATGTTAATTGAAAACTTGACCCATTACTAAACGGGCTTAACCTATATGATTAAAATGCAACAAATGCTAAATTACTAAATGAAGCTAAACTATGAAATATGCAAAAAATGCCAAAGGTGCACGTTAAGATTTTTTGGGTTTTTCAAATGCAATCTAGATGACCTAGAAATGAATTAGCTAATCTAAATTAAAAGTGATCCTAAAATGACCAAAATGCCCCTGAACATGCAAATGACTAAAATGCCCCCTAGGTGACCCTAATGCCAATTAAGAAATAAATTGATTTAAATTAAAAGGATATGGACAAAAATGGGTGTCTACATATATTCTTAACACATAATTGAAGTTTACTGTTAACATTATTCTTTATTAATGTTTACATTATATAATAGGATTGTGTGAGCGCTATACATGGGACTCATGTCCGTGTAAAAGTATCTAGGACCGATGCACCAATATATAGAGGAAGGAAAGATTGGCCAACAACAAATATCTTAGCAGAATGTACTTTCGATATGAGATTTTCGTATGTATTGGCTGGATGGGAGGGCATTGCATCAGATTCTAGAGTATTAAAAAATGCTTTAGACAGGGAAGATAATCTAGTAATGCTTAGAGGTAAGATTTATATGACATAAACTTTTTATGTTTTTCGACTAATAATTTGAAACTCATTGTCAATAATTTGTTGTAATAGGGAAATACTACCTAGTCGATGTTGGATTTATGTTAAAAGGTGGGCTTATTGCGCCATATAAAGGTGTCTGGTATCATTTAAAAGAGTATTCTAGACATCCCCCAAAGAATGCAAAAGAACTATTTAACTTACGATATGCCTCACTTCGTAATGTCATTGAAAGAACCTTTGGGGTATTAAAGAATCGGTTTTGTATCATTGCAAGTGGAACATAATCTCACTATTCTGTTAATACACACATAGAGATTATATTAGCTTGTTGCATTGTGCACAACTTCTTGATGGATGGATACCGATGAGGAACTAATTGCTGAAGTGGATAAGGAGTTGAGAGACCAAACAGAAGTAGAAGAAGATATGTGTGCTACCTACAGTGGAGATGAGGAAGCTCGAAAGGGAGCACTAATAAGAGATGCTATAGCAGTCACTATGTAGAATGATTATGTGACTAGATAGTCACTTTATGTAGTGATTTTATTTTGGTTATATTTTGTAATTGATTTAGATTACAAATGAAGAATTTGATTAAATTCGTAATTAACGAGATTCTAAATTATTTATTTTGGTTATATTTGATTTAGATTACAAAAAGGTAATAGTATAAAGTTTCCTTATTTTTGTTAGGATTTCATTGACTAGCATTAATGTGTTTTTAATTTAATTTTGGTTATGATTAATGGAAATTTAACATATAACTGGCGAGATTTATGTTTTATTTTAAATAAAAAGTTTGGGAAGGTATGAAAAATATTTTCTTTTTTGATAAAAAATGAAAAATATTAATACCGTTAATAAGTGAAATTTTAAATAAATAGTGGATGATGACAAAAACTAGTAAATTTGCCATAAATATGTTGTAACCAAAAAGGAAAGGGGATAAAATAGTTATTTTGTAAAAATAGAGTTCCCCTCTCCCTCATTTCTCATCCATACTGATCGGTCGTCAGCAATCATAAACATAATTCCCCACAAAATCCTAACTATAGTAGATAGAGCAAGTAGGGATCGATCCCACAGAGAAGGGTGTAGACTTTATCCGAAAATACAATCCTTAAAATCTCTCAAAACAAAACACAGAAAGCAGAGGTTGAGAAAGCAATTAAACAGAAAACAATTATACTAGAAAACAAAACAAAGCAAATTAAATCTAGATCTATGGCAAATAAGAAAGAAAACAATAGTTAAAGCATACTTCTTCTCCAATGGTAGAAAACAATCAAATTGAATATGGGTCCTTGATTTAAAAGATGAATTCAATATTAAATCCTTGATAATAACTGGTCTAGAAAAAACCTAACATGCTATTTAGATAAGATTACCGGTTAAGCCTTAAATTACCCCTATTGTTAACTTAACAAATCAATTACCGGTTAAGCCTTAAAGATTCACCAAGCAACAAAGCATTAAGATCAACTATTTAATTAGTTCTTTCACACATGCTTAATAAATAAAACCATACAACAATCAGATAAAATCTGATCACTAGCATGCAAACCCAATTGAGCGTCTATTAAACGTCATCAACTTGCTACCAAACAATCAGACTCGAGGGTTAACTATTCTGCCTGACTTAGCAATAGATCTCTCAAATTATCAATTTATCGACCGCATAAACCAATAAAAATCAAGGTCATGGAATAAAACAGAGTTTAACATGTTATCTATCAAAAATAAAATATCAAATTATAAGTATAGAAATCTCACCATATCAATTGATTGAATTCACCAAAGGATCAGAAGTATAAGAATTTAGTTACTCATGGATTTGGGAAAATCCATGAGCGGCATAAGAGTACTTACAGGACTATGGAGGGGCGAAATCTCCTTGCAAAATACCAAGGTATGTTGCACCTCCCTATGGTTATAGGGGGTGACGGCACCCTTGCCTAAAAACTAGAAGAAAAACTAGAAAATAAATCTAAAGAGAATTATGTGAAGGTGTGGTATGTGTGGTATGTGATTTGTGTTACAGGAGGTGGCTATTTATAGTGGAAATAACCCTAGGAATTCCAATCCTAACTTGGAAAGAGGTCTAAGTCGGTTTTGGGTCTAACTTAGACTCCAAGTTAAATTAAAAGTCTTTCTAGAGTAGGATCCAAGTTAAAATAGGATCCTGAAAAATTCCTGAATTCGTGCAGCGACTTCGACGGCATTTTTGGGCTTGAAAACGGCAGAACTGGGTCTTAGACTTCAAAGGAAAGTTGTAGATCTCGGAGTTAGCTTTCCAACAAGAACTCATGGGCTTCAAACGGAGGTCTGAGCAGAAAGTTATGAGTTTTCTACCAAAACTGCGCTGAATCCTAATCCTGTAAGGACTAGAATCGGGAATCTACGGGATTTGGATATTTCCTTGGATATAGGAGTCATTGATTGGGATTTTAATTCCAATTAATGATTTATATGGGCTGAGTATTTTCCCATATAAAATATCCAAAAATACCTAAGCTTAAAGGCTTATTCATGGCTTGTCTTCAATTAAGGCTCCAATCTTCAATTCTTTCCTCTTGAAATAATTCTTCAATGTCTTCAAATCTTCAAATAAGTCTTCAAACACGAACTTCGAATCTCCAAATCTATGCTCAAAATTGCTTTGCTCAAATCTGTGTAAAAAGTCATCAAAATAGCTCCAAAAATAGTGAAAAATAACAATTTATCAATTTCACATCACTTAAGGACTAAAAACACAAATATTAACAAAATAGCATATAATTAAGCATAAATGGATTCAAAAACATAATAAAATAGCCATAAAAATAGGGTCTAATTTTAGCTCAATCATATTTCCCCCACACTAAATCTTTGCTAGTCCCTAGTAAACTAGTGTAGAAAACTATGAAAATCACTAAACTTGAACACCTAAAAACAACCCTATAATCCTAAACTAATGCAAATCAAAATTCCATTTTAATTTAAACTTTTCAAAAACTTTGAATGCATACACATATTAAGGATTAATATAATTATGAAATCAAAATAACAAAGAATCATAAGAGCACTCAATTCAAAAGATCAATAAATAGCAAGCATCTTTATTCTTAAGTAACCATAATTAAAGTAGTTCTAATCACTTACCATTCATTACATCCTATAATTACTTCTTTCCATAGGCTTATGTCTTCACCTTTAACTCCATTACTCAAAGGAATGCATATCATGGATACAAATCAAGGATTTTCGTGTGGGTTATAATAGTTTTTCAAAGGGTAATTGATTTTAGAAAATTGAGGTTACTAACCTCGAAGTGTTCATGATTTGGGATTACTAACTCCCATTTTTGAGGCTACTAGCACTCTAGAAGGACTCCTTCTTTTTATTTTTTCAGAGGGACAATATTTCTGCAATTCCATGCCTCTTATCCTCTTTCCAAGGGTTACTAACTCCTTTTGTTAAAGAAAAGAGTTACAACAATGGATTGAAAAAAAAAATTTTAAATGTATGCAGAAATACCTCTTCTCCTCTTGCATGAAAGCACTTCTTTTTGAAAACAATTTTTTTTAACTACCCTTTTATACAAGTAGTCCCCCATACTTGTTCTTGACATATCCATAACATACTTTCATAATTGTAATTTCAATAAAAATTAAACACAAGTTCTAGAAATAGGTATTCATAGAAGAAATAAACAATAAGATCATATCACAAAACTCTAATTATACCTAATCTAAGAAATAAGATAACATACCATCAATCAATCAATCAAATAAAACTTTCTGACAATTCTAAGCATTTTTCAATCACAATTAAATCAATCAATTAATATATGTATAAAATTCAAAATTTTCGAAAAAATTATGGCATATTTTAATGCATGTAAACTCCCTATTAGACTAGACTCTCTCCCCCACACTAAAAAGACACATTGTCCTCAATGTGGAAACACATAAGAAATTAACACAAACAATTGATACTATGCATGCTTATGTAATTTATTTAAATGCATGAAATAAAAACTAAACTAACAATTAATTTGATAAGTGTTAATTTTACATGATTTTTGGTGTCAACTTGATGTATATTTTGTGTATTATCTAACACTTTTCGTGGTGTTATTGGTTAATTACTCACATTTATGATTTCATGGCTTGTAGGTTCATCTTGGAGCGATTAGGACTTGAGTTGGATGATTCTCACGTGAATTAATCGTTTCCTAGGAGTGAAGAGCTTTGGAGCAAGAGTTGGAATTAGAACTTGAAGAGAAACGAAAATGCAGAACACGTCCTGTCCAGATCTTGGCAAGTCTTGTCCAGGACTTGGGCTGTTGAGGAATGCAAAAATACAGGACAAGACCTGGGCAGGAGTTACCCAAGTCCTGTCCCGGACTTGTGCTGTTGAAGAGCGCAAATTACAGGACAAGACCTGGGCGGGAGTTACCCAAGTCCTGTCCCGGACTTGTGCTTGAGGAACGCAAATTACAGGACAAGACCTGGGCAGGAGTTACCCAAGTCCTGTCCAGGAGTTGTTGCGGGAAATTCCTAACAAAATTAGTTTCTTTTAATTAAAACAAGGGAAAAGATGGGCCGATTTTGGGGACATATAAATAGGTTATTTGAGAGTTATTGAGGGGTTTTACATCTCTTGGAAGACTAGAAACACTATTTTGCTACTTGGGAGGAAGATTTCAGAGATTAAGCAGGATTTGGAGATCAAACTCTCTTCAGTCTAAGATTTCTTCTTCCTTTGATATTTGTATTATGGATTCCATATTCAATAATAATTCTTTGATGGTTTTGTTTTTGAATATGTGTAACTAAAAACCCAATTAGGGTTAGGGATGTAGCCTTTACAATTGTTTAATTATTGGGCATGATTTATTATTTTGATGGTTGAATTTATTCTCTTTGATCTAATTGTTGAATCTATGCCTGATCACCATAGGTTTAATCTTAGGGATTTAGTCAAGAACTGAGAGGTGAAGCTAGATCTGAGCACTAGGAGAATGAACGTGTTAAATCTAGAGATAGAGATATCCTAGGTTGATACGATAACATCAGAATTATTGGAACTTAATGAGTTTAATTGGGTTAAATTGCGCATGCGAGAGGTGGTAATTTACTTGGTTAAATATATTTGTGTAGCCTGAGAGGGAGCATAGTGCCATTAGAATAATTGTTATTTCAATCTGTAGGATAATCATGTTCAGTAATTAGACCTTTGTTAGGTGAAATCCCGAATCCCTAATAGTTGCTTAATTGGTAATTTCTGGTATTGATTAGATTCTCTACTTTAGCTCATTTAGATTAAATCCACTCATAATTTCTTGTTTCAATTTGTTGGTTCTCTAGAATTGAATACTTAGCAATTAATTAGTCTCTGTGGGACGATATTCTGGAATACTCCAGTTTAACTATTCTACAGTGATTTGTACGCTTGCAAATTATTGTGATCAAGTCAATTAATTCACATCAAAGAATAGGCAAGCAATCAAAGCAATAATCAATCAAGACAAAATAATGCAAGGAAAAATTAAAAAGATAGAGTTAAAGAAAGCTTCTCTGTTTGTAGGCATAAGCTCCATCATTGCTTCTGAAATTGGACTCCTTTCGAATTCATCTTGCAATTGTCCAAATTAAGCTCCATTTGCTCTACTTCGGTTCTTCATGTAAAATCATTGGGTTGCCTCCCAATAAGCGCCTTTCTTTAGGAGTCTTTGGCTAGACTGCCTTAAAGAAATTATTCTTCAAGGCTGAAGGAACTATGGATATATTCCTTCAACAAATCTTTGTGCAGTGAAAATAGGATCCTGAAAAAATCCTGAATTCGTGCAGTGACTTCGACGGTATTTTTTGGCTTGAAAATGGCAGAACTGGGTCTTGGACTTCAAAGGAAAGTTGTAGATCTCGGAGTTATCTTTCGAACGAGTACTCATGGGCTTCAAACGGAGGTCTGAGCAGAAAGTTATGATTTTTCTACCAAAACTGCGCTGAATCCTAATCCTGTTAGGACTAGAATCGGGAATCTACGGGATTTGGATATTTCCTTGGATATAGGAGTCATTAATTGGGATTTTAATTCCAATTAATGATTTATATGGGCTGAGTATTTTCCCATATAAAATATCCAAAAATACCTAAGTTTAAAGGCTTATTCAAGGCTTGTCTTCAATTAAGGCTCCAATCTTCAATTCTTTCCTCTTGAAATAATTCTTCAATGTCTTCAAATCTTCAAATAAGTCTTCAAACACGAACTTCGAATCTCCAAATCTATGCTCAAAATTGTTTTGCTCAAATCTGTGTAAAAAGTCATCAAAATAGCTCCAAAAATAGTGAAAAATAACAATTTATCAATTTCACATAACATAATAAAATAGCCATAAAAATAGGGTCTAATTTTAGCTCAATCACATACCAAACAAGGGAAAGAATTAATTCGGTACTTCTCTCATAGTTTCTTTCCCTCCTAACAAACATGATGGAGGAAGGCTTGGTTTGGGATTGAGTTTGGAAATAAAAAAGAGCTACTTTTCACCTCAAACACAATGCCAAATAAGTCATGATTTGTGTCAAAAGCTAATTTTCACCGCAAAAGCCAAGCCAACCTGAAAACCTATTCGTTATGTGTTTTTGCGTTTCAAAAGTGTTTTTGGACATTAAATTACTAATCTCCCTTAAATAGTTTTTCTCTTTCTATTTTAATTAGTACTTTTCTTAGACATTTTCTCTCTCTACCACATTTTTCTACAATAATACCAAACATTAATTATATTTTTCTACCCCAATTTTAAAAAACACTTTTCAAAAGCACTTATTCCAAACCAAGTTTTTTCAAAACTTAACCTCAATCCCAAAAAAACACAAAGTTATAACTTATTGTTATTATAACAAATTATTATTTCACGACTTGAAATGATAATCACTTAAATTTCATATAATTTAAAAAAAAAAAATCAAAGCATGCTCTCTGTTGTAGCTTCTTTTCCTCCCCTAGGTCTTCCTAGTGGTGATTTCCTTCTGTCCTTGTACAGATTTTCTTCCTCAGATTGCTCTGTAGGATTTTCAAAGGATTCACTGGTTGGGAATGTTATCCTTTCCCATGAGTTTGAATTTAAATTTCAAACTAAGGATGTCTATCTTTATCGACGGTTGGCTACAGAGTTTATTTATTGGATTTTTGGCTTTTCTAGTTATTGTATTCTTAAATCAATCATGTCCTATGATTTTAGGGTGGCGGCGGAATCACTATCTCAGATGTGCTCTCAGATGAATTCTAAGCTTTCGATACAAGAGAAGAAGACTGAGAAGATAGTTATTGCGGAAGAGTGGATTAATCAGCCAGATGGGGAGGATACTTGGCACTGCCTGAAAATGTCCGCGAATGTTGAGGGATTGAGATCGGTCTTCCATCAGGCATGGAAGTTGGAGAGCAATTTGCAGGTCCGGGAGGTAGGGGATCGGTTATACTTGTTTCAGTTTGCGGATGCTCTTGAGAAGGATAAGGTGTTGGTCTCGCAGCCAAGGATTTACCACAAAGCTCTCTTTGTCCTCCGGGATTATGATGGCGAGCAGCAACCGGAATCAATTTCTTTTGATTCCTGCCCAATTTGGTTTCGTGTGTTTGGTTTGCCGCTCCAAATGATGAATAATCAAGTTGGAATCGTTGTAGCAAGAATGATGGGCGGGGTCCTTGATGTTAACCCAAACTGGGGTCGATATCTTCGGATAAGGGTGGATTTTGATCTGTCGAAGCCATTGAAAAAGGTAACAACGCTTGAGACCCCTACAGGTGACATTAATGTTACTATTAAGATTGAAAAAATTCAGGATTGGTGCTTGGTGTGTGGTATGCTAGACCACCATGATGATGATTACCCTGTGGCTATTCAGATGAAAAAAGTGCAAGGTTTTATAGTTCGAAGGTTTACAGCTGATCTGCGTGTTGATTCCCCAAACATCAAAGGTGGTCGTTTTGAGGGTGGAGAGGGTAGTGTCTGGCGTTTGCAGCGGCAGCCTTGGGAAGAAGGAGATGCTAACTCTCGGGGTCCGGCCATGTCATCCATTGGAGGTTCGGGACTGCAGGGGGCATTTAAGGACCATGTGGACAGTATGCTGTTGTTGCGAGAGAAGAGTCTGTTTCACGTAGGGCGGGCTATTATTCCGACAGGACAAGGTGAGGGTTGCCGTCTGGTGGCTCGATCTCTGTTTAGGGGGAAATCAGTGGCACGTGCGTCGGAGAGTGGAGATGAGTCTGTTGAGATAATATCGCAACTGAAGAGGAAGGGGAAGGCGATGAATATGGAACGTGATGATGTGCAGGAGGTAGTTTCTAAAAGATAGTTGGCACTACCCGATTCTACAGCCCTAGCACGTGGGAAACAAGATTTGGAAGAAGGTGCGGGTGAGACTCTTGATTATAAGGAGGATTTGACTAAAAAGAAACAATTTGAGGATGTAGAAATTTCTGGGGTTGGGCTTTCTCAAGTGGGCTTGGCTAAAGCTAATATGGGTTTAGTTGTTGGATCTTCTGTGTTTGGTGGGCTGCTAACTAATAGCAACCCAACTGTTCATGGCGATGGGCCTCACAAAAATAATGGGTCTACCATTAATAATGAGTATGGCTCGACTTTTGTGTTTGGAGCAGCCACTAAGTCTAGTGGTGGTAAGGCTCAAAAGAAATGGAAGAAGTTAGCTCGAGTTTCGCAGAAGTACTCATTTAATGCCTTGGCGCAGAACTCTAATTTTAAGGGAGGAAAGAAGAGGTTTTTCTGGCACTTGTGGGAAGGAAATTGATGAGGCAGGCTTTGTTAAATGTTCCAAGGAAAAAGAAGTGGAGTTGGAGGCACTGGGAGATTTTATTCCTCTGAATGCTTCTCATGATCAGGATGAGGAAGATAACACTAACAAATATTTAGCGGCAGAGATGGCGGGAGATGCCAATCTCTGCCGACAGCCATGAGTTGCATAGCCTAGAACTGCCAGGGGTTGGGGGCAGCCCGGTCAGTTCGTGTGTTATAGGATTTGGTCAAGCGTAAGAAGCCACAGTTTATTTTTCTTTCTGAAACAAAGCGAAGACAAGTAGAAATGGATAGGATTAGAGTTAGATTGAATTTCAAATTCTGTTTTTCTGTTGATTGTAATGGTTGTGCTGGTGGCTTGTCAATTCTCTGGAATGATTCAATAAAATTGTCTCTGCTTTCCTACTCTATGAGTCACATTGATGTTATTATTGATGAAAATAATGATAATGTGTGGTGATTCACTGGGATTTATGGGAGGCCGGAAACATCATTGAGACATGAGACTTGGCAACTTATGAAAACATTAAGAACTCATTCTAATCTCACATGGATGTGTGTTGGGGATTATAATGAGTTGTTATCTAATGAGGAGAAAATGGGTGGCGCTACAAGGCCACAACATTTGATGACAGCTTTTCGTGATACAGTGTTAGAATGTGAATTGTTGGAATTACGGGTCTGAGGCCCTATAATAACGTGGAAGAGAAGGATAAATGGAGAAATGGTTTTCGAGAGATTGGATCGGTGTCTTGCCACGGGTCCATGGTTGGAAAAATTTGGGTTTAGCTATGAGGAGCATATACATGTGACTATTTCTGATCATCTTCCACTTGTGATTCGTATCTGCTCAACAGGATAATATGCTCATCGGTTCTGCTTCTTTTTGTTTCGAAAACATGTGGTGCTCACATAATGGAATTGAAGAGGTTATACGGAGTGCATGGGAGGATCCTGAGGGGGCGGATGTGGTGAGTAAAATACATCAATGTGCTGAAAGGTTAACGTCTTGGGAGAAGAATATTTTTTTGAAATATCAAGCATTCTATTGCTCGAAAAAAAAAAAAAAAAAAAAAAAAAAAAAAAGAGTACGATAGATTATATGATCAAGCCCAGTGGTGAGTCCAGGGGTTTACAAGAATGCCAAGATGTTCTTAATGACTTATATAAGTAGGAGGAAATCATGTGGCAACAACGGGCTAAAGTTTTTTGGCTACGGGATGGGGATAGAAATACTGGGTATTTTCATTATGTGGCTTATGCACGGCGTAATCGGAATTTGATCTTGGGCTTTTAAGATGGTGAGGGTAACTGGCAAACAGATTATGGCATAATTGAGCGGGAAGTGTTGGACTACTTTCGAAGCATATTTTCTACTGTTAGTCCAACTTTTGAAAATGTTAATTTGGTCATGGATAAGGTGGCACAGAGGCTTAACCAAGATATGCAACAACATTTGGACAAGTTTTTCACTGCAGAGGAGATTCGACAAGCGGTGTTTGATATGCATCCAAGCAAATCGCCGGGACCTGATGGAATGACCCCATTGTTTTATCAGAAGTTTTGGGGTATAGTTGGTGCAGATATTACGAGTATGGCACTCTCTTTTTTGAATCATGGTAATTCTTTGCCTAATTTTAATAATACTCGTAGTGTTTTGATTCTTAAAGTCGCTTCACCAGTGTCTGTCAAGGACTATAGGCCGATTAGCCTATGTAACGTTGTGTTTAAGGTTATTTCCAAAGCCTTGGCTAATAGATTGAAAGTGATTTTGCCGGAGATTGTATGTGAGAATCAAAGTGCTTTTGTACTTGACCGGATGATTTTCGATAATGTTTTTGTTGCTTTTGAGACGGTACACGTTATGAAGAATAAGCGTGTTGGGCGGAAGAAACATATAGCATTAAAATTGGACTTAAGCAAGGCATATGATAAAGTAGAGGAGGTGTTCCTGGAGAATTTTATGAATTGTATGGGGTTTCCGGATCGTTGGGTATCTCTCGTCATGACTTGTGTGCAAACAGTGACTTATTCGGTGATGATTAATGGGCAACAAAGTGATCAGATTGTGCCCACACGAGGTATCCGCCAGGGTTATCCCTTATCACCATATTTATTCTTGTTGTGTACGGAAGGCTTCTCTGCTTTGTTCAGTGATGTGGCGGCTAATGGTGTTATCGAAGGAGTAGCAGTGAATCGCCACACTCCGAAAATGTCACATCTTTTCTTTGCTGACGACAGTTTGTTGTTCCTGCGGGCTACTAGAACTGAGTGTAAGGCTATAGTGGATTTGTTGCAGAAGTTTGAATTAGCATCGGGGCAGCAGATAAATATTTCAAAATCTGCGGTTTTGTTTAGTAGTAATACTTCTGTTGAAGTACGAGATAGTATTATGCAGCAGTTGGGTGTTGAGAGAGTGCTGGAGAATGATAAATACTTAGGCTTGCCAATCATGGTTGGTCGAAGTCGCTCGAGGGAATTGCGTCTTATTAAGGGCAGGTTATGGGATCGAGTGAATAGTTGGAAGGGTTATATGCCATCCATTGCAGGTAAAGCTGTTATGATACAAGCTGTGGCGCAATCTATGCCTTTGTATCAAATGGGCTGCTTTAAGTTTCCTAAATCTTTCCTCCATAAGTTGAATATGATGATTGCTGATTTTTGGTGGGGTGAAAAGAATGGGAAACGAAAGATACACTAGAGGAATTGGGAGGATATATGTGTTTCGAAGTTAGACGGAGGCCTGGGGTTCAGGGACTTTGAAGCTTTCAACTTGTCTCTTTTGGCCAAACAATGATGGCGATTGATCCATGATCGAGGCAAAAGCAACCCTATTTTTATAGCTATTTTCTTATGTTTTTGGATGAATTTATGCTCTAATATATCTTAATTTGTTAATATTTGTGTTTTTATGTCTTTAAGTGGTGAAAAGTGGAAACTTGCTAATTTTCACTACTTTTGGAGCTATTTTAATGACTTCTTACACAGATATGAGCAAAGTAATTTTGAGTGAAGATTTGGAGATTCAAAGTTTGTGATTGAAGACTTATTGAAGACAATTTGAAGATATGAAGATCATTGAAGAATTATCTCAATGAGCAAGAATTAAAGATCGAGTTTAAATCACGAAGGATTGAAGACAAGCTATGGAGAAGACCTTGAAGACATGGAATCATAAATATTTTATATGGGTTAATACTCAGCCCATATGAGCCCATAATTGGAGTTTAAAACCCAATTGGTGCTGCACAAACCCTGCAAAATATTCAATTCCTGCATACTAGTACTAATTGATTAGGATTCAGCGCAGTCTTGGTAAAAAGGCCATAACTTTCTTCTTAGACCTCTAAATAAGGCCTGTGAGTAGGCGTTGGAAAGAGGACTCTGAGATCTACAACTTTGCTTTGAAGCTCGAAGCCCAGTTCTGCCATCTTCAAGCCTGAAATAGCTGTCGAAGTCTCTGCATGATTCCAGAATTTTCTAGGATCCGATTTTAACCTATAATTTCGGACTAGGATGACTTTTAAGGCAACTTGGAGACCAAGTTAGACTCTAAACCGTCCTAGAGTCCTATCATAGTTATAATAGGAGTCTTTAGGGGTTATTTTCCACTATAAATAGCCTCCTTAGGTCTAGGATTTTTATATATTCCTCATTAGAAAATATTGTAGAGTTGTTGAAGACTTGGAGAAGCCTAGAGCCGCCGGCCCCTCTCCCTCCTTCATCCATAGATAAGTTTTCTTCTTATTTTTTGGATGCTCACTCAATTCATAAGTGAGTAATCCTTTTCTTTTCTCCAATTTAGAATTTAATTGATCTCTTGACTTATATCATGGTGAGATTTTGTGCTTATATATGAAAATTGTTTTGGGTATTTCCTAATTCTCTGTTTTAATCCTATGTTGCTTGTTTTGATGGATTGGAGTCGAGACTATCTTGATAAATTAAGTTAACATTAGCTAAATTAAGTCTAGAATTAACACCTCAGATTTAATTGTTTGTAGCAATTGGATGAGAATTAACACCTCCTTCCAAGAGAATTAAGAATCAATGGGTAAGTGATTGCTTGTTGTACTTGTTTATAAATTACTAGTTCTTAATGCTTTGTTCTTTAGTAATTTTTAAGTTTAAAAGGGAAATCAATTGCTAAAAGAATGATAGGGATAATTTAAGCCTCAAAAGGGAAATCTTATCTAATCTGGTAATTTAGGATTTAATTTCAAACAAGTTATCCAATGTTTTCATAATTTTTAGATATCAATGATCCATATTATTTTTGTCAAGAGGGATATTAATTCTATGTTGGAGGGTTTTCTTAATTATTTTCTCAACTTATTCACTGCTTTCTAATTAATTGTTTTCTTTAATTTTCTTGATAGTTTTCTTAGTTAGTTGCCTTGATTTTAATTTAGTGTTTTCAATTTTACTCCTAAAAATTCTCTTTATTTTGTTTGTTTATTTTTAAGCTAATTAATTGGAAAAAGATTAATAACCTATCTTTTTGTGGGTTCGACCCCTACTTACGTTAGCTATTCTTAGTTAGTAATTGTTGGGATTATTTTTATGATTCACTGACGATTGATCAATCCATAGCCCAGAATCTCTTTGTTTTCAGGTGTTCAAGGCCAGATATTTTTGGGGCTCTAATTTTATGACTGCTGCGTTGGGTAGGAATCCATCATTTATTTGGCGGAGTCTGCTAACTGGTCGAAGAGTGCTAGAAGAAGGTGGTCGGTGGCGAGTAGGAGATGGTTCATCAATCAAGGTTTTCGGGGGATAAGTAAATTAACAAGCCTTCAACATTTAAACCAGAATCTCGTAATTTAGCTTTCCAGCAGATGGAGTTGAGAGTGATTGATTTAATTGATTTTGAAACTAGAAGTTTGATGAGCTTGAGATTATCTTTTCTGAGGAAGATTGCTTTTATATTAGGTTTCTTCCCTTACCTGCTCTCCCGAAACAAGATAGCCTCATGTGGAACCTAGATTCTATGGAGCGTTTTACTGTTCGATCTAGCTATTTTGTAGCTAGGAAATTGTTGGGAAGGGGAAACTATACAGTACTGAGGTCTACAAAATGGAAAATAATTTGGAAAGCTCAGGTTTATCCAAAGGTTCGCTATTTTGCTTGGAGATTGGTACATGGTTATCTTCCAATTATGTCGGTTTTGCAGTATAGGGGGATGATGGTCGATCCATTATGTGTTGTTTGTGGGTCTAGTAACGAAACAGCTTATCATCTATTTTTTGAATACAGTCTTAGTCGTATAGTTTGGAGTTCCATTTGCCCTTGGTTGGAAGAGTTTTTAGAGGGATTGAATGAGGATGATGAGGTCTGGTCAGCTCTGTTTAGTCAAGCACAACAACTAGGATCCATTGATCGTTTGTTCTACACCCTTTGGAGCCTCTGGTATAATCGAAATCGTTGCTTCCATGACCAAGTGTGTGCGAGCCCGATGGCAGTAATTGCTGTTGTTTGTCATCATAATCAATAAATTACTCAAGTTTCGGATTCAGCTCAACAGACTAATAGAGCAAATCGAGTTCAACAGTGGCAACCACCGAGTATAGGGACTTGGAAGATAAATACAGATGCAGCATATGATAGGAATTCAGGGGTTGCGGGTCTTGGGGCGGTGATTCGGGATTCTGATGGGCGGATTATTTGCTCGGCTACTAAGCAAAGCCATTTTCTTCATGACTCACTCTATGCTGAATTGTTTGCTATTCAGCTTGGTTTGCAGCTTGCTATAAGTGAAGGGTCTTGATATTGTTCGATTGAAAGCGACTGCTTATTAGCTATCTCAGCCATTAATGGTGCCTCTTCTAGATATTGGGAGGGGGATTGTGTAGTTAGTCAGATTCGGGATTTAGCCAAAGTTCTTAGTAGGGTGTCTTTTCACCATATTAGAAGAGAGGCTAATTATTGTGCTCATGGTGTAGCTAAATTTGCTAGTCAGAGTGGTGCTACCTATGTGCGGTACAGGGCTTTACCCCCCGATGTTTGTAACCCGGATTGATTAAATCAATAAATTTATAGTTTATTCTAAAAAAAACAAAAAAACAAAACCTCGATCTCAAACTAAGCCGAAATGTGACTTCTTTTCCCTTCCTTCCTATTTTGTTTCCCTTGCTATTTCCTTTCCTTCCTATTTCTTCCCTCCCTATCAAACAAACTCCAAGAGTTGAATTCAAGAGATTTCCCTATCAATCGGACTAACCGAGTTATCTTTAATTCAAAACATGTTTCATCAATTAAAGGTTTTGGTAATGGAAGATAAAGGAGGAAGCACAAAAGTAAATTTGGGGGGAGAGAAAGATATGGTATCATTGATGCGTGTGTATTATACGTGGCAGGAGATAATGGGCTTAAGGTATTAACCGTAGAGGAGGGCACAGCGTGTAGAGAATAGAATAGGGAAACAGTTGGGTTTGGTCAGTGGCAAAAGAAAGGTGACAAAACATGTAACATCCCCCTTTTGTGCAAACATCATTAGTTCACCGTAGGATCTTCCAAACTCATTGGAGAATAAAAATAAATGAATGTATATGTATATAATTTATTTTTTTATATATTTCACTTTTCATTATTATTCAGTTGTTTCTACCTTTTTCAACTCACAGCAAAGCATCAGAGAGAAAGAAAGGGCAGCAGACAAATTGCACTTTCCCATTAAAATCAATCATCAATCAATTAAAATATTAAATTAAAAAAAAAATCACACACACAAAAAAGACTATAAAAACAAAGTTGCAGAAATAATGGTGCCTTCACTTGACTTATTTCTCTGTTTGCTTTCTTGTGATTGTGCAGTCCAGTTGCACTAATGGGTTAGTAGTTAACTACCCTTTCCTCCTGACGTCAAGTTTTTTCCATTAGTTCTGGGTTTTTTTGTGTTTCTGGGTGTGTTCTGTTTTTCCTTTTCTTGTTCTGTCTTGCTATTTGGTGAAATTATGGTTTTTGTCAGTTAACAATCAGTTACACTAATTGAGATGATTGTTTTACTGATTGGGCTGTTTCCTTTTTTCCTTTTTCTTGTTTGGAAGTAATGGGAAATGTTAGTGGTAGAGAAGATGGAGAAGGAACTTCAGGAGCAAAGAAGAATGGATATGAAGGGGATAATGATCAGTCTAATTTAGACCCCATGCTTCACTCCCCTCCCCATAGTCCTAATGACACTTATCAGCTTCCTTTCTTATTCCCTCCACAGGTTAATCACTCATGTTTCATATATTTGTTACTGTCTCTTTTACTTGATTTGGTTTTCAGGGCTCAGGGCTGCCTTTTTAGAGCTGAGGCATTAAACTTTGTTCAACTTCTTACCCAATTGTCTTATGTTGCCTTTGGTATTGTTGCATAGTGAGAAATTATGGATCTTCTTGCTGATTATTTCCCCACTGAGTAGCTCAATATTGCTTCATTTTAACATATCTTTTTGCATGTAACCTATGTTACTCTTTTTGCTGAATCTGTGTCTTTGCTGTTTTAAAAGAGTGTATATTCTCAAGATTTTGGGTGCTATCTGTTTGATTTTTTTGAAAATTTTGCTATCTTTAGTTAGGTATGTGATTTTGGAGTAGGTTGATCACTAAAGGAAAAAGAGGAGCTCTTTAGAGATTCATTTGCCTATGTCCCAAAGTGACATTTGAAGTGCTTGGTAGTCTGTTTTGTTCATGAGGCTTTGTGCAGTTTTGTTTGTAACTTTGGATGCATCAAAACAAGCATACATGAGATGACATCTATTAACCTGGGGGAAAAAACTGCTAAATTTGAATTGCATTTCTATCTCTAGATCCCAATGTTTCCCTGGCTAAGATCTGCTGAAATGATGCAAGCTCAAAATGATGTGCTGCTGCAAAACACTTCACACTATGAGGATCTCAATGGTGGGAATAACTTGCCATGGCAATACAATCATTCTGACAGAGCTTTGGATTCACAGGTAATTACATTGTTTGTCCTCCTTAACAAATTGTCAGTCCTAAATGCCATAAGAAACAAACAAAATATAACAAATGATTGATTTCCTGAACTTCCTCCAAAGAGTAATTCCATCAGAATGCAATGCAAGCTTGAACTAGATAATTCAGACAAGGATAATGAATATCAGAATTACTCAAGCTGCCTAGTGGTAATGCTCTGAACTTGTTATGTCAAAAGAAATTTGAGAATCTGGGATGAGTTTATATCTCACTTCATTATCATTGGAGCTTTTACTGTCCTTTTTCACTTTGCTTCCCACCAAATTATGTACTGCAACCTTGCTATAACATGTTGTTAAGTCACTTGCTCTTCTTTCCCTTCTTTTAATTTGGTTGCCTGCCTTGGTCATTACCCAAAAGGATAAATTTTTCATCCATGGTTGCTGAGAAGGCAGTAAAAAAGACAATATAAACCATTCAGCTACCACTTAAGCATAACTTATGGAACCCTTTGCCTTTAAAAGTATCAGTACAGTGTAATGCTACCCTTTCTCAAACCTATTTTCCTCTTTTATTGCTGTGTGCTTGAAAAGTATCAATCTCTGTGAACTCTTTCCTCATGGGTTGGTTCAGTTTTGTGATAATAATCAGGTTTTGGAATTTGGAGGAATTTATCTCCACCATCTTCAAGTCACTAACATTTCCATTTTGGTGACTTCTAACTTTAGACAGTGCTTCCTGAGTGTATATTTTATCTTTTGAGAGTCCACTGTTGCATATCAGAGGTAGTGAATGTTGAAGGCATACCTGCTTTATTGTCAATATAATGTTTAAAGGGTTTAGGATTGCATCTCCATTGTCATATAATATTTCTACATACATTTTCAACGTATGGAAAGGCGATTGCTTATGAAGGCTTTTAATAGTCTACTATAACTTGGCACATGTAAGGACAAACACAGATGGAGATACATTCATGTAAGGCAAAATGCAAATTAAGTTGCATTTCTTTCCTCAGATCCCTGAGGCTCCCTTGCATTTCTTTCCTCAGATCCCTGAGGCTCCCTTACAAAGTGCAACAGATTATGAGGATGTCCAGCAAGAGGAGAAGAGAGCAGTGATGATAACGTGGTGTTATGGTGGCAAGCAAGTAGCTATTACTGGATCATGGGACAACTGGCGGACCATGTACTGCAATCTGTTATGGTGTTTATCTTAAAGTTCAATATTCTCTAAGCACTTTTCTTTTCACAATCTGAAATGCTGAACTTTGCATCTTCCTGTCAGAGAACCGTTGCACTCGTTGGGTAAAGATTTCATCATCATGAAGCTGCTTCCACCAGGTGTCTACCACTACCATTTTATTGTCGATGAGCTGATGAGATATGCCCCCAACCTACCATGGAAGTTTGATGAGTCTGGGAATCCTTATAACATTTTGGATTTGCAGGTAATCAAAGCTTGTTTGTTGAGCTTTACACTATCACAAATAGTTGAGAATTGTGATTGTTACTCCCTAGGAGATCCTCGTTCTGTTTCCCTATTTATACTTGACTGAGCCCTTTCTCTAATGTTAAAGTAGCCTTTGAAAGCATAATGGTTAGCATGATTCTGTGTTGTCACCAGCTTATATTGAAAATACTTAGCACATTGACATTGGGAAAGTATGCTGGTTCAGTTTGAAACTAAGACCAGAAAAATGAATGTCTTCCTCATGCCATGTTCTGTTTTTAAGCATAAATAGACTGATCCCTTTAAAAACATATAAAACAATCAAAACAGACAGCTCTCTTTTCTGGTCTTGTTTTAAACCCTTTTTCTTCCTCTTGTGCTGTATCAATAGCCTGAAAGACCTATGAAAATCAATGATCTCTGGTTTCCAAGTAGGCAGTAGAAAAGGAAGGCAAATTGCAGTTGTATCTGCAATGTTTTTAGTTGCTCGTATCTAAGGTCTATTAGTTGCTTTGATCAAGAGCTCATATCTGCCCTAATGTTTGCATTTTTCAAGTGGTGGACATAAATCTGCTTCTTACATCTTAATGGTTTCAGCCTTTATATGGCGCTTGATATTGCTAAGGCTTTATAGTGTATGATTATAATTGACACTGTACACGGCATCTCATTTGCTATCATAACAGCTTGGACTTTGAGGACTAGAAAGTTGACTATTCTTCATGTAATTCCTTGAAGCAATTCATGTTTGTCAAAGTCTCACTGGCTTACATTTCTTGCAAATCATTTGTTTTATCAGCTGCAAGTCATACTTACATGATTTCATCAGGGAAATTAGACATGGTATTTAGTACAAGCCTCTAATTTGTTTTGAAAGGTTAAATGATATCTGTTTGTGGCTGCAAGACCTGGAAAATGAGCAATTGGGATTTTATAGTTGTTCACCAAAGTTCTGTTCATACACCATTCTATCACTTTTCTGCATCATTGACTACAGTTATTATAGCTATGTTTCGATATAGCAATTTTGATTTATTATATAGCTACTATAACTATACTTTGTTACTGCTCTATTATTTCACTCACAATGTGTTGTAAACAGGAATTTGATCAAGAAGCTCCTAAAAGACTCTCAGAGTTCGACTCTCCTCCTTCTCCGGTATCAAGCTATGACAATCAACCACTAACTGATGGTGATTTCAGCAAGCCTCCACCTGAACTGCCACCGCAGCTCCGGAAAACATTTATAGATGAGCAATCATTCGTTACTAGAAGTCGCAAGTGCTCGCCAAGGCCTAATCATACAATGCTGAACCATCTTTACAAGCAAGATGGCGATGATGGTCAATCTGTGGCTCTTTGCTCAATACATCGATTTCGTCAGAAATGTGTGACTGCAGTACTATACAAGTCCTTGTATAGGTAAATTATAAAACTTTTATAAATGACTATTTCATAGCGTTGAGCCGTTGAGTGTAACATGTAATTTGTAAAAGCTTTATGTTGGAGAAAGAAAAGAATTGGTATAGGATATAGTAAGGTTATTTGCCATACAAGCATGCTCTTTTTGTTTCTTTTTTCTTTTATACATAGTAGTTCCACATCTCATTTCTGAGCTCTTTTATGTTGAGAGCATAGGTCTAATCTGAAAATAATTAGCTAATAAAACTGACTGCAATTAATTATTAAATCCCACATTTTGAAAAGCAAAATGTGGCAATATAGAGGGTAAGAATTGCAGAGTTTGATATCATCTCTATCACCTAAAGCTTATAAAGTCAGCCAACTCAATCTGAGTTACTCTGAATCTTCCATAGACCCAAATGATCAAACCACCAGTTTCACAAGGAGGAAAAGGGTATATGAGTTTCAATTCAACCCAAGGCTTTGGAAAATAGAATCTTTACAAGCAATGTATTGGCAATTTTTGAACAAAATTAGTCGTTGGGTAGTATTAAAGTTTTCTAAAACTGATTCACAATCAGTTCCCAAAATCTACTTATATCTTGGACAAAATGCTTTTGATTCATTGATATTTCCATCCTTTGTAACATTCTCTTTTTCCTTTTTTGCTTGAAAAAGTAACATCATAAATACTCAAAAATACACAAGTGTGTGTTGACAACATATTCTTACATCATTACAAAGCTGCTCTGAATGCTGAATTAAAGATGTTTATCGAGTGATTCAACATCGATGATCCGTTCTCTCATTCCACACTGCATCTCAACTTAGTCCAAGTGTTCATCTAATAGGTACCTTAATCCAGCCATTAGCAAAACCAATGGCTAAGATTACAAAGGGTGTTGACATCCCAAATATGATAATGTAAGGGAGAGGAGTCATCATGGGATTCTCTCCTTTTCTTTCTCCTGCAGTTTGCCAATACCTGCACTCATTAAACCCCAATTCTCTTAATTAAGCTAAATAATGATGAAACCCCAAACTTAGAATTTGTTAGATTAATGCTTACTGTTCTGGTTCTTCTTCTTTTGTTATAAATTTCTTCTTTCCTTTTGGCTTGAGTTCTCCTTCTCCTTCCCCTAACAAAATCAAACCCATTTCTCCTCAGTTATCATATATATAATATAACCATCTAAATTTGTACCAAATTATGCAAGGAAAATATGTGACTTTACCTGATTTTGCATGTATCTTGAATGAGTGAAGCCTTGTCTTTTGTGAAGTGAGAGCAGAAGGGAAAGCTGATGGTGGTGGTGATGAAGACTTGGGCAAGACAGGAGGAATGTGGGTGCTGAGAGAAGAAGAGAGTGCCACTTTGGCTGCCATTTTCAGATGAATTTTTCTGCTCTTTTTTGTTAACCCATATTTTTTTTCCTTGACTAATGTCCTATATATCACATAGTTTTGGATATGGATGTGGTGGCAGCTTATATTTGGAATGCTGGGAGGATTCTAACCTTATCTTTGCTAACCTATATGACTATTATGCCAAAGTGGCCCATTTTCTCCCTCACTCTTTCCCTCTAATTCCAGTCCTTGTAACTATGTGGCTTTCCCATCACCAGGATTTTTTTTTTAAAAGCCAAGTGTCATTCAAGTAGAGTACTGCAATTTTAGATGTCACAGAAAAACAAATTTAAGAGAAATTAAATATTGCAAGTATTCAAGTAAAGTACTGGTATTTGTTGTCCAAGGAACAAGCAGTTAAATTTTGATATTTGTTTGGCTTTCAGCATCAAATTGCAAGTATGTTGTCTGGCAGAAAACATTACTATATATCAAAGTATATACTATCTGTCAGTCCAATTTGTGGACATCTCACATCTCTCATAGTTTTTTTTTATCAAGTCAAATAATTTTATTAATAAAAAGGGTAGTACATGAGATAAATTTATGCATACACACATATGCATATCTATATCTATATCTATACTATATATAAAAGTATGAGTTTGTAAAACTTTTGAATCGCCTATTATATCCTTATTTTTCGAATATATTTCTTAAATGTCATCGTTTAAATTTTTATAGTTTTAGTCAACTAAAAACTCTATTTTTTATTTAATTGAATCTAATATTCTTATAACTATTTTATTTTTACCATTTTACTTTTATAATTTTACTCAATTAAAAAC
Organism: Corchorus olitorius; assembly: GCA_001974825.2. Taxonomy (NCBI): domain Eukaryota; kingdom Viridiplantae; phylum Streptophyta; class Magnoliopsida; order Malvales; family Malvaceae; genus Corchorus; species Corchorus olitorius. Next base: position 29,036 of record AWUE01021558.1, read on the forward strand.
TCTATTTTTATTTAATTAAATCTAATATCCTTATACATATTTTATTTTTATGATATTATTACTAATCTATATCTATATCTATATCTATACTATATTAAGAAGTACGTTCACCTGTAAAACTTTTTGAATCGCCCATTATACCCTTATTTTTCGAATATATTTCTTAAATGCCAATGTTTAAACTTTTATAGTTTTACTCAACTAAAAACTCTAATTTTATTTAATTAAATCTAATATCTTTATGATTTTTACCATTTTACTATTTTAATTAAAAAAACTTATTTATATTAGAATTTTTTAAATATACTTTTACAGTTTTACTCAACTAAAAACTCTATTTTTATTTAATTAAATCTAATATCCTTATACCTATTTTATTTTTACCATTTTACTATTTTATTTTAAAAACTTATATATATTAGAATTTTTTAAATATATTTCTTAAATGAAATTTTTTAAATTTTACAATTTTTTTAGAAATAAACTTTTACAGTTATTCTACTAAAAAATCTATTTTTATTTAATTAAATTCAATATTATTATAAATATTTTATTTTTACCATTTTAATTTTAAAAAATTTGAGACTTTTTGTTAAATCTGGACTCATTTCAATTATAATATAAACTAATAAAAGTATTATTATCAAGATTAAAACTAATCATTAATTATTCATCATTTTTTAAAACTAATTAAGTTAAAAATTTATTTATTTAAAATTTAATTATTGTGATTAACCTTTTTTTCTATTTTGGAGTTTGTATTGGTAGTTTAATGTATTGGAGTGTATAATAAGAATTTAAAGTTTTTAAAAATAAAAAGAAGAGTAACATGTAATTATTTCCTTTGACTTATAAAGTTAGAGGAGTTAATCAGGTGGGTTGGACAAGTTTCGGATCATCTGAGTCTAGGTCAAATGAGTCAGGTAATTTTCTCAAGTTATTGCTCAGCTGGGTTTGAATAAATGATAATTTAGAATGGTTAAAATTATAACAATGTGGATTTTATTGAATAAAATATAATTTTAGTTTATAATTTTCTCGGGTCATTCGGGTTTTGACTCATCTGGGTTCAGATCATTCGGGTATGCTAGGTCTAGGGTCAGGTAGGTTCGGGTTTTGGTCTCAGGTCACTCGGGTTTTGGATTTTTCGGATTTAGGATTCGGATCAATTGGGTCAGCCTTGTATTTTTTAATGTTTAATTCTTAAATTTATTATTTACTAAAAACAGGATGGGTCACGTGCAACGCACGTGGAAGTGAAGACTTGTTTAATTAAAAAGCTTAGATATATTAGAATTTTTAAAATATATTTCTTAAATGACATTGTTTAAATTTTACAGTTTTTTGTTAGAAATTAAATTTCACAATTATTCTACTAAAAACTCTATGTTTATTTAATTAAATTCAATATTTTTATAAATATTTTATTTTTACCATTTTAATTTTAAAAAATTGGAGACTTTTTTTATAGTTCTAGACCCATTTCAATTTTATAATATAAACTAATAAAATTATTATTATCAAGTTTAAAAGTTAAAATAAGTTATCTAATCATTAATTATTCATTTTTTAAAAATAATTTAGTTAAAATTTATTGAAAATTTAATTATTGTGATTGATCTTTTTCTATTTTTAGAGTGTGTATTGGTAGTTCAATGTATTGTAGTGTATGATAAGAATTTAAAGTTTAAAAAAAAAAAGAGTAACATGCAATTATTTCCTTTGACTTATAAGGTTAGAGGAGTCAATTGGGCGGGCTGGACGGGTTTCGAGTTCGGGTCATCAGGGTTTAGCTCAAATGAGTGAGGTAATTTTCTCGGCTCATTCGGATTTCGGATCATCTAGGTTTAGGTCATTCGGTCTTGGGTATAGGGTCAGGCGGGTCGAGTTTTGGCCTCAGGTCACTCGGGTTTTGGGTCATTCGAGTTTTGGGTTTTTTGGCTCTAGAACTCGAATCAATTGGGTCAGCCTTGAAATTTTTAATGTTTAATTCTTAAATTTATTTAATATCTTTATTATTCGATTTATTTTATAATCGACTACCGATGAAGTTTAGCAAACTGCATATACGAGGTTAAAGAGTTGAAATGTGTCCCTTTATATATTAATTTTGAATATTAAATACATAATTAATTATGAAGTGGGGGTATGTGTTCAAATAAATATTGTTATATAATATCCAAATTTATGTTCTTTCATTACATCAATTAAAATTATAAATTGATTAATAATATAAGTATCTATAAAAATGAAAATAAAACTACAACCCTTATCGGTGAGATTATTAGTACGATAGTAAAACCTAATAGAAAAAATTGTCAAGAAATTACTAATTAATTATTATTATTTATTCATTATGTAAAAAAAACAAATTACTAATTATAAATTTATCATAAATGTGAGACCAAAATAAATTTAGGTATTTGAAATAAATTATAAAGCCATTAAAGAATTGAGAAAATAAGTATGAAAAATAAGGCTCCAATTGAGTGAAATGGAGAAGCTAAAGGACCAAATTGACGAGTGGAATGAGGGAGTAAAGATAATACCAAAGGCAAAAGCAACAAAAGACTAAAAGTACACGTTGATGACACAGTTTCAAAAAGGTATACCCAAGTTCTATTGAAGCCAAAGCTTCACTAATGTTGTATTGGAATCTATAAATTTACAGAAGGATACTGATTATGAAAGTATCACTTGGATTCTGGTAGTCGATTAGAATTGACGTTTAAATTGGATCGAATCATATATTAACAAATGTAGGATCATGAAATCTAGCAAAAAAATTATTTGAAGAAAGGATGGAGAGGAGAGAAGAATCTAAGATAAGATTTAAAGTTAGTATAGTGGTGGTAATGATTGTTTACAAAAGAATAAGGTTAGACTAAATAACATGTGAACTAGAGGAGTTGATATGAAGGCAATGTTTGTATCTATCTTATGAGCACTTTCAAATTTCGTGGACGAAATTTTCTATAAGGTGGATAGAATTGTGAGACCAAAATAAATTTAGGTATTTGAAATAAATTATAAAGCCAATAAAGAATTGAGAAAATAAGTATGAAAAATAAGGCTCCAATTGAGTGAAATGGAGAAGCTAAAGGACCAAATTGAAAAAAAAAAAAAAGGTAAAGAGTTGGGGCTAAGGGCAATAATACCAAATGCTTAAATGAAGCCCATTTCTTTTATTTCCCTTCTTCTTCCCCGTGGATTTTTTTTCAATTTCTTCTCTCTAGTTAATCGAAAGTCTCTCTCCCTCTCTCTCAAAAATTTGTTTATCAAATCCTTACTCAATCCAACATGCAACCTTACCCAATCCAAGCTTTCATTTTATTAAGTCGATTGACACCAAGAAGTCGAGGAGAAGTGAATGAAACATTCATTTCAAGGATTGGAAAGAGGAGCTATGAGTGGAGTTGAATATATGTGATTTGGGTAAGTTAATGAATATATCTCTACTCCTTTAAGTTTGGTTTATGGTGAAGTAAGAATTATTAATTTTGATTGTGCTTTGGAGGTGAAAACAATGATGGGTTGCACATGATAATGGTTTATGGGTAAGTGTTGATGATTTGAATTTGATTACATTTGTGGTAATTTAATATTTGTGAGCTTAGAAATGATTTGTTATGGAGTTTGGGTGTGATTTTGATTGGAAAATAATTAAAATTGGTTGAAATGAGTAAAGAAGAGTAACCAAATTGACTTAAATCTCATTTTTGGGGTTCACCGGAATCTGGAAATTCCAGATTCCGGCGAACAATGGTGTGGCCGGAGACACCCAGCCATAAAGGCTGGTGAAATTTGGCCAGGCGGGCCTTCTTGCAGGCCCAGGCGCTGCCTGGTCTTCGCTGGCCTTTAAATAAAAAAAAAAATGGGAAAGGGCTTTGGACCAAAAAGGGCTAGGCCCAATCTAAAGGAATAAAAGAAAGAATAAAAGAAAAGAAAGGGAGAAAAAAAATCAGTGCCAGAAATTCCATAAAATTTGGATTGTATAATTACAATTTTATCCTTGAAGGAAAAAAATAAATTGACTAAAATGGTCCTTGCTTAGGATATTACTAAATTACCCTTGGAAGAAGAATTTAATGAATTCGACTTCGTCGGTTGCGTTCACAAGTCTAAATGATTATTGTATTACTCCATAATATTTGTAGGAGCATAAATTACTGTTATACCCTTGAGTGGGTAAATTACCTTATTAGCCTTAATTAGTAAAAGTATACTAATTTATTCAGTTGAGCTGCGATTTCGAATTCGGCTGAGTGGAGCCAACAACTATGACACGTAAGGAATGTCACCGTACTCTAAGAGAGTAAAATTACCGAAATACCCTTGATAGGCAAAATTACTATTTTGCCCCTAAGAGCGCGATACATGTAATTAAACTTTAAGATCGCATATTCAGGACTGGAAAGCTACCGTATTGATCCTTTCGAGTAAAATTACTGTGCTACCCTCGAATTACCAATATTACCATTATGCCCTTTAGTCATGAAATTTACCAAAGTACCCCTAAAGGTGAGAATTAAGAGAATTCGATTATATCGCTCATATCAATAAATTCGTATGTATGTTGTGAAACCTATTATAAGTGCAAATGACCATTTTACCCTCAAATGGGTAAAAGTACAACTTTGTCCCTAGAAAATGATTTGACTTATCTAATCACGTTAATTGAACATGTAAGGTTAGAGGATCACCGTAATAGCTTTAAGATGTTAAAATTACGTATTTGCCCTTGGTCGGGTAAAATTACCATTTTACCCTTGATATGTGAAATTACAGTTTTGCCCCTAACGGCTAGAAATGATTAAATGAACTCTAGAAAGTGTATTCAAACTCTGAAACTCGTATTAAACCCTATAAGACATGATTAGGCGAGTTAAACTTCTCGATATTAGACCGTGGGTCTGGGTTATGTGTTTATTCTGATTTTATTCCATTTTATTTGACTGATTTGGTTTATTATCTTGGTTTTGATTGATTATGTTGGTTTTACTCTGGTTTATGACTTTGATTTATGATTTATGATTTTGATTTTAATGATTTTCTTGTGTTTGGTGCACTTTTCAATCAGACGGCCGAGGCGCTGATCGAGACACCAGTTAAGCTCACCGTGGATTGACTTTGGGTTTGGTTTTCCTCGTGCCTTGCTTCTTGTTTACTAACTCACTATTTGGATTTGATTTGGTTTTCGATTTATTATAACACTTATTTTATTTCATTTTTTTTGACGATTCCGCTTTACTCTGATTTGTAAACTTGAGGATTTCAAATTATTCTATATTCTGGATTTTATTGTTTTTTGTCTGGTATCGACGCTTCGCGATACCTTGGATACATGTGACGCGCGGCACGTAGTTCAAGGAGACGCGGCGGTTGATCACGCTCGACTTCCGGGTCGGGGCGTGACAATAAATTATTCATAGAAATGATTTAATACTTATATTCATATAATGAAGTTTCGCAAATTTAATAAAATTATAACAATTATATAAATTTTATTGAATAGATGATAATTTAGAATGGTTAAAAATAAAACAATTTGGATTTTATTGAATAAAACATAATTTTAGTTTATAATATTCTTTGGTCATTCGGGTTATGGGTTTGTCGGGTTTGGATAGAACAGGTTCGGGTTGTTTACTTTTTCTGGTCAAATCGAGTTCGGTCAGTTGGATGGGTTATCGAGTGTGATCAAGTTTTGACCGCTTTACTTATAATTAATTTCAATTATTATTTTTTTTTAATTTAAACACAATAGGTAACGTGTGTCGAAACGTTCGGGTTCGGGGAACCCTGCCGAAACGACTTGGAAAAGGAGGAGTCACCACTAATCTTTTTTATGGTGCGATTAGTCACCTAAAGGCTACCTAAGCTAAGTAAAGTCCAAAGCTCGGCGATGGACCCACTAAACCTAAGGTCCGGTCTTGCAATCTAAATCTAGGTTCGGGAGTTGGTTACGCTCGGGGAAGGATTAGCACCCCCGAGACGCCCGTCAAATGACGGTACCTCTAGTCTAACTAAACCTAATGGGTCCAAAAGAAAAGTTGGTTGCTTTTAATCCTAGTCTTAAGTGTTATTAGAAAGGGTTATAAAGAAAAAAAAAGGAAATCATTTTGAAAACAAATTTAAATGTCGAGGGTTTTGAAGAATATAATCGAACGACTGTCGATTAATTCTTCTTACAACTCTCTTTCACTATTTGTTCTCATGTTGATCCTTTTCTCTTCGAAAAGGAAATTTTGAAAATGTTGTGTCAAAATCTTTTTACCATCTTTGATTTTTCTCAAAAAAACTTGACCAATTTTATTAATTTCCAAAACCTTCTTTTGGATTTCTTTATCTTTCAAAATCTTCTTTTGGAATTACCTAAACTTTTATTTTCCAAAATCTTCTTTTGGAGTTGCTTAAAAAAGTTTCTTTTGAAAATGCTTACCTTGAAATCTCTTGATTTACTAATTTCTTAATTTTGAAAATCAAATAAGAGAACATGATTTGAGAAAACATTTTTGAAAACATTTTTATTGCTTCTTTTTATTTTCTGATTTTTCTCTTTTTTGATTTTGATCTTTTTCGATCTCTAGATTAATGCATGTATGCAAATGATGAATGCAAAGTCCAATTATTAAAATTAACTCGCGTAACTCGTGTTTTTTGAAAGCACTTCCCGGGATATATGCTCGGAGCCCCGACGCATCTCGAGAAGAGCCGTCTCATCCTCGGAGACATTCAGTGGCCCCAAAAACTCGACCACTCACTAAATGCCCCTTCTTCGGAAGGGTTACGGTCATTAACTGAATTAAGGTGGTATGATATGCAAACATATATAGTTTATGACAAGTAAATATGATATGCATGCAACTAAGTTCTACTTTATCACTACTCTACATTACTAAATTATTACAAACCAAGGCCCGATTGGGCCAATTAACAAATTAACAATAACTAAAGAGAAATAAAGATTTATGGGTCGGACTGGGTATACTGGGGACCTTTTCTGCACACTAAGAAAACCATTAGTGAAGTTCAGGAAGCATACAAACTCTTAATGCAAAGATGCAAAAGAACCAGAACAAATCAAGATGCAAATCCAAAATCAATGACCAAAGCAAGAACAAATTGAATTCAAACAAATGGGGATATAGATCATGGGGATATACATACACTACATTTAGATCTAGTTTAGAAAATCAAATCCTTAACTCAAAATCTTAATTTCCAAATTAGAGGTCATTTAAAAGGATTCATCAATTCCTTTCAAGTTACTTCCAATTTGAAAAATTGGCTTTTTAACTCCAAGTTTTGCTTTTCCAAAAATTAAGAATGACTCTTAACATGTCATCCTCAAGTCATCTTTAATTTTAGGAAAAATCATAGCTTTAAGTCAAAACCTCAATTTTCCAAATCCAAATTAACTTAATTCGAAATTATGAAATCAATTTAAATTACTCCCAACTCGAACATCAAGATCTCAAAATCAATTTGCCATGAATAAACACAATTTTCACTAAAAATTTAATCTTTAGCCTAAATCCAAATTTCCATATTTAAATAGCAAAGAAAAACCACTACTTTAGACTATAAATCAAATATTTAAGCAATATCAACACATTAATCATTAAACTAGCATATTTAAGATTAAATTAACCACATAACAACACAAACATATAGGCATTCAACAAACACACTCATTTATAACATGAATCACAAGGAAACAAAGCAAAATTAACATAATCAAAAAAACCAAGCTCAGAATCACATTTTAATCATCATTTTATTCACCTTATCATGCTATAATAAACAAAAAACCTCAACTTTAACATGAAATTAGCAACTTAAACCTTACACACATTGTAGACACCCATTTTTGGCCTTATATCCTTTAATTTAGGTTAATTTTATAGTAAGAGCATTTAGTAATTTTCTAAAACATTTTAGTAGGTTAGTCCTTTGAATTTTGCATTAGCATATCGCATCATATACCGTTAATTTGCATTAGGATCATTTTTGTCATTTTTACACTAAGGGCATTTTGGCCATTTACACATCCATGGGCATTTTAGTCATTTCAAGTACACTTCTAATTTAGATTAACTAATTCATTTTGGTCATTTAGATTGCATTTGAAAAACCCAAAAAATCTTAGAATATGCATCTTTGGCATTTTTTACATAATTCATGATTTAGCTTCATTTAGTAATTCAGTATTTTTTGCACTTTGATCATATAGCTTAAGCCCTTGTTGTAATGGGTCTAGTTTTCAATTAGCATTTTTATATCCAATTTATTCTCATGTTCTCTTCAATTACATCAATCATATGCATGTTTTTATTAGTTACTTTGGTCATATTCATGTTCATTTATTATTAGGCATACTCATTTTTTATGTCATTTTTGTCTACTAATCATGTGTGCATTCAAACAAGTCTTGCATTGACTTATTTCAATCCATAGTTTGCATGCAATCAATTAGTAAAAGTTTCAGCAGCAATAAAAGAATTAGTGAATTGCATTTACATAAAGAATTCAAATACAAACAAGTCATCAAGTCATGTTCATTCATTACATTGTTCATACACATATTTTGCAAAATTACATCTTTAGCTTTGAGTTGGCAGTTTCCTAATAGTGAAGGATCCTGTTTGCAAGCTTTCTTTTTCCAGCTTGATTCTTCCTTTCCTCGTTGCCTTTTTCTTATATACTTGTTCCCGAGCCATGCTACCAAGGTCCAAAGGGGTGAAATGACTTCAAATGAGCTCGAAACAGTCTTGGATTGATGGTTGAACAACCTGCAGAGAGCACAAGCCAAAGCAATAAAAGCAGCAAAGGGATTCAAGAATTCGAAACAATTGAGCTCACAAAAGTTGCAAAGCAGATTCAGCAGTTCAGAGGAGCAAATTTAGGACAACTAAGCAATTATCAGGGCATGCATTACACTGTCATTTTGCAGCAAATAGAGCACATTGCATTTAGCATTTTTAGTAGTCTGAGCATACATTTCAGCAATAAACATGGCAGCAAAGCACTTATAAATTTAAGCATCAATTCCTTTAGTTTAGCATTGTAATTTCAGGACTAGTAAACATGCACTGCATTTCATGTCAACCACAGAAAAATACATGAAAAATACAAGTAAACATGCACTGCATTTCATGTCAACCACAGAAAAATACAAGCATTGCACCAAACATGGCATACATCATCATAGTCATCCAACACCAATAAATGTATCATTTTCAGCAAACAAATACCCACTTCAGGCAGTTATAGAGAAAAAGAAGAATCTTGCCTTGTGAGAGTTTTACCTGGAGAGAGAAAAGCCAGCTCACCACTCCCTCCTGATCTTTATCCTCTTCCCCAACAAACCTGCACAAAGGGACAAGAATTTGTTAGAGCTAAACCGGGGAGGGGAGATGAATGGGAGGAGGGGAAGAAATCTCGGATTAGGATAGGGACACAGATAATTTACAGAAGACTCGCTGGCTCCCAACAAAAAAAAAGGAGAGAAAAAAAGAGATTTCACCTCCCCTCGCTGACAACGACCAGAAATCCCTCTCCCATCCTCTCTCTCACACGATCATCTCTTCATTCTCTCCATAACTCATTTTTCTCTCCCTGATCTCTCGGTCCTCCAGATTCTCTCTTCTTGGCACACACCATTGACATCTTCCTTCTCCCTCTCCCTCTACAAAAAATTCCCTCAGCAGCTCCTTCGATTCTGGATTTTCTCTACACTACCTCTCCATTTTACACACTCCTAACTCTCATACTCTCTCTAAACGATACACAAAACACTACCCATCCTCAACAAAGAGAAAACACGCTCATTCACACCCACTCTCGAAAAAATACACATAGCACACTCATCTCTCTCGCTCCCACCTCATAAGCCTTCACAACAGAGTCTCTCTTCATCTCATACAGAAAGATCACCATCTCACTCACACGACCCATCCTCAACAAAAAAGAAAAAAAGACTCTCTCAACTTTCCACTCTCTCGCTCAGAAATTCTCCATAACATCCCACAATCATCTTCTCATAGGGCTCGGTTACATACTCTGCACTTTCGCCTTTCATACCCAATCTCCCCACCCATTTACACGACACACAAAAAACTTAAAAAAAAACCCATACCCGTACACGCGAAATCCAGAGTTCCTCTCCCAAAAAGATCGTTTTTTTTTTAAAAGCACGAAACTTGAGCAGATTTTTAGTCGTTTCAAGGCCTACTGGCGCCTGGTTCGAGTGTGGGGGTTGAAAAATCGAAGGAAGGGCACGAGATCCGGGTTGCAGGCAAGCAGTGGTTCGGGATCTTGGACGGCGGCTAGGGTTTGAGTTTAAGAAGATAAGGGCCGAGAAAGAAGAAGAGGAAGGGGAAATCAGCAATATAAGCCTCTCATCACCAAAACGGCGCCATTTGAGGTAAGAGTCTTCCTTTTTTTTAAATTTCACCCTTGTTCTTTCAATTAATGCAATTTAAGGCTTATTCTGTATATTTGTTGCAATTTGAGACTGGTTATGCTTAATTTCTGCAATTTGAGGCTTGTTTGGGTGTGATTACTTTAAATTGAAACTTGTTTTGGCTCCTTTTCTCATAAAGATGCTAAATTTGAGTTTTTTGTTGGTTATTTGGGCTCTTATATGTATAAAAATCCTAGCTTTCAAATCCTAGAGTTAAAATTTTGATTGTTTTGTTAGCTAAATTAGTCTTTATGTTGAATGTTTAGTTGAGTTTAGTGTAATTGGCCAAGAATTGCTTAAAGTTGGGATCTTTAACCTAAAAATTGGTTTTTTTATTAATTGGTTGTTGTTGTTAGGTGATTTGCATTTTTGATTCAAAAAGGCATGATTTTTGGAGTGTTTATGGTATAAAGGTTGTGTCTTTTGGTTAATTTAGGTGTGATACTAAAGTTGGGATTCTCACGTTTAAATTTACCCGAAAAATGAAAAAAATATGATCTTTTAACCTAGCTTTAAGGATTATTGATTAAGTTGTTTTTTGCATTGTATTTTTGAGATTTATGCATGGAAATGTTTGTTTGCCCAAATTGAAGGTAGAAAATTAATTACTTGAGTTAATTTTGGGTTTGGGAAATGGGGTCTTAATTTAAAGTAAAGATTTTCTTTGATTGAAATTAGCTTAAGGATGATATGTATGACACTTTGGGCTAATTTCAATTTTAAGGAAATTTAACTTGGAATTAAGACCTATTTTTCACAAATAAAGATTGACTTAGAAAGTAATTAAGAACCTTTAGAATGATGGTTATCACTTAGTCAATTTTGATCTGTGATTTGCCCCGGTATGGTACAAATTGTGTGTTATTGCCTGAACATTGCTGATCATTTTCTTTAGTGTGCAGAGAGTCCCCAGCAAGCCCGGTCCGGCCTATAAGTCTTATTTTCTTTCGATAATTTTGGTCATTTCATTAATTGGCCCGGTTTGGCCTTGGTCTGTAATAGCTAGTAATTAGTAGAAGTAGAATTTTACCATATACATGCATCATATATCACCTTGTTATTGAGATGTATTAATGCCCGTCTTCTGCTGAGATAAAGGGTCTTCCAGATAAATGTACTCGGGTACGAATTTCTAGAACTAATCCTAGCTAATCCTAGTAAGTTGGGGATCGTCCTAGAAAAGTATTCAGAGGCTAAGCACAAGCGTTCGCTCTTCTTCTACAAACTCAATTTGCCTCTTTTAGACCAATCTTTTCCACAAATACCCCCATAATGCGTGGGAAGGGTTTGTGGAATTGATTTCGGGTAGACCGATTTTAATGCATATAATTAAAAGCGATCTTTCATGCATTTATTTTTTGACATTCACGCGAGTTAGTTAAATAAGAATTGGTAAACAACGATCTTTTACGATGACGGGTGGGTCTCAAGTAAATGTACTCGGGTACGAATTCTTGGTTCCCGCTCCAAGATTGGATTATCCCCAAGATACCCCCATAATGCGTGGGAAGGGTCTCGGGCTAATTTCAAGTATATCGTTGTTTACTAATTAAAAGACTAAAATATACCAGTTCATGCATCATCTGCATTCAGTCTTACTTTTCTTTCTAAGTTAAGCATAATCAAGAAATACAAAAAAATTATTTTTTCTCCAAAAAAACATTTTTCAAAAATCAGTGTTCTCCTATTCGATTTTCAAAATCAAGAAATTGGTAAATCAAGAGATTTCAAGGTAAGCATTTTCAAATAGAATCCTTTTTAAGTAAACCCAAAAGGAGATTTTGGAGAATAAAGTTTGGATAATTCCAGAAGAAGGTTCTGGAAAATAAAGAAATCCGAAAGGAGATTTTGGAAATTAATTAAATTGGTAAGTTTTTAGAAAAATCAAATGGTAAAAAGATTTTGTCACGGCATTTTCAAAATTTCCTTTTCGAAGAGAAAAGGATCAACAAGAGAGCAAACAGTGAAAGAGAAACGTGATTGGGTTAATCGACAGTGTTCGATTATATTCTTCGAATTCTTGACATCGTTTTCAAAAATGGTTTTATTTTTATAACCCTTTTAATAATCAAGATTAGGATTAAAAGCAACCAACTTTTCTTTTCGACCCAGTAGATCTAGTTAGAGTAGAGGTACCGTCAATTGACGGGCGACTCGGGGGTGCTAATCCTTCCCCGAGCGTAATCGACTCCCGAATCTAGACTTAGGTTACATGACCGAACCTTATGTTTAGTGGGTCCCATGCCAAGCACCGGACCTCATTAGACTTAGGTGGCCTTTAGGTGGCTAATCGCACCTTAGAAAAAAAGATTAGTGGCGACTCCATTTCCAACGTCGTCTCGGCAGGGTTCCCCGGACCCGAACGTTTCGACACACATAAATCTTCATAGAATTAGGCCATTAAAGCATAGATGACAAGCATAAATCCAATCCATCACATTTTATTACTCAAGGACTAAACTTTTTAATAAACAGCTAAACTTTTAGCAAAATCACCACTTTAAATCAACTAACCATCATCATGATAATATAAACACATAGGAATTGACTAAAATAAACTTCATAAAACATGAGATACGAAGCAAAACTAAATACACTGAACAAGCAGACCCCAAATCGCAACCAATTGAAAAAAAATGGACTTAATTGAAGAAATTAAAAGGGTGTTTACCAAAACCGGTGTCGTTTGGTCCTGGATGTCTTTAATCAAGCTTCCCTTCTTTTCTTCCCTATTTTCTCTTCTTCTCCCTTCAACAACTTCTCTCTTCCTCGACCCCTTCTCACGAACCCTTGCTTCGATTCCTTGCTAGATCTTGTCAAAGCCGCCTCTTTTTCACTAAGATATCACCGGATTCAAGATACCCATCTTCGAAAATCCAAAACCCCTCCAACAATTTGAAGAACAAGGTTCAACTTTGGCTTCAAAGGTGAGGTACGAGGCTCGATTTCGGGTTTTTAAGCAAACAAATCTATGAATCCGAGAATAAGAGAGCTTGGTTTTTCTTTTGTGTGTTTGGAGGTTTTTGTGAAAGAAAAATTTTTGGTTTTTTGTAAGTGTGTGTGGATGTTGGTGGTTCTTTGTGGAAGAGGCTCTGAATTCTTTCTTGGAGGGAGAGGGGTTTTTTTTTTAGCCTTTTTTAGAGAGAAGTTTTGAGTTCTTGAAGGAGCCCAGAAATTCTTTGTGTCTCTGTGTTTTGAAGAGGAGTGGAGAGAGTTTTTTTTTTTTTAGAGAGTCCAAAGGGAAGCCTCTGGAGAACCAGCTGAATCCTCCATTCATTCAATGAATCCCCCCTGGTCTCGGAAGTTTGGTTGTTAAGTGGATAAGAATCCAGCTACTGGTGAGTTGTCCTCTCCTCTCTTTCATTTCTGGTAATTCTTTTTAACTTCTATTTCCTTTTCTCCCGCTAACAATTTTTGTCTGTTTGCACAGGTCAGGATCAGGATAAGGGAAAGGGGAGACTTGCAGCATCAACGTGGGAGGCCAGGTAATTTTTGTTGCCCTTTTATTTTTACTAATTAACCAAATTGAAGAATTTTGGCTTTTTGTCCTGTTGTGTAATCTATTGGGAAGAAATTTACTGCTTGAATGTTGCTTGGATATCCATAAGCTTGTAAGACCAACCTGTTAGCTATCATGCCCCCTTGATTAAATGTCCCTGTTTTGTCCTCAAACATGTACCTATACTATTGTATGATTTCATGAAACTTTCCATGTACTTGCTGCTACCATCTTGTATTCTGAGGCATCCTTCCAAATGTATAAAGGCATGAACAAATGACACAATTAATTTGGACAAACTTAATGTCTCATTGTATTGTTTATGACCTTATTTGCTCAATGATGTTCTCTTTTCCATGTTATGCTCCATTGAACTTGTTTGACTCTTTATGGATTGCATTGCATTTACTTGGTTCTGTCTTGTTGGACTTGCCTCTATTTTTGTATGGCATTAAGGCACCCTCTGCTCATCTTTTCAAAGTTCCTGGCCCTATTCATCAATGCTGCATTAAGTTGGTTGTTTGCAAACTGAAGCTGTAGTCTCTCACCCAAAACATTTTCCAATTGCTCGATTAATGCCTTACACTTGCTGTACTCTAAAGGATCAGGCAGTTCCTCAAGTTAAGAATTTATCCTAGGCTCACCCATTGGTACACATGCACCAATCACCAGCTTCCTCAGATCATTATACAACTCATATAGTATCTCTGTCATTAGTTCTTTCTTCCTGAGAAAATCATTATATTGCTCATTGACTTCTTTGTTTGCACTTGATATTACCTCATGACCTGCATGAGCAGCTTCTTGTTTCCTTTGCTGAATCTGATGATCAAGTGGTTGTTAAACTACTTTGTTACTGTCTTGTGAACCAATGTGTCTGCTGGGATCCTGGGCTTGTTGAGTTTAATTGCACTTGATTTTTGCCTAATGTCTCAAGACAAGATGAGTGCCATATACTGAAATCCCTCTCTCTTTTTTTGGATTCTGTTTGGTTGCTTCTTGTGCATGTTTGAGGTCCTGCTGCCTTTGGTCCTGTCACACTGTCTTTTGTCCATTATTGATGCAATGTGCAAACTGACTCCCCTAACTCTCCTTTAAACATCTCTGCCAAGCTTTTTGATGCTTCTTGTATCCTACTGCTGTCTTGAGTCCATTCTGTTGATCAGTGTCTTGTATCTTGTTGCTATTCATTTTCTGGTTTCTCTTTTTATGATACTAAGTACTGACCTGTTGTTCTTGTTTCCCAAGGCTTCATTGACATTTCGAGGGTGAGAATAAATCACATCCCTTGCACTCATATAGCCAACAGCAAACTCTTTTTCCCCAGGCACATCATTCTGCTTTTTTCTTGCTCTTTTAGCATGTACATTAATCCATAATGTACATGCTTTCGGAGCATGGGGAACATTTCTCTTTTTTTCTTTGTGCTTGATTCTGCAGGTTGTGAACTCTTCTTTTCAAGGCCATCATCTCTGAAAATTAAGGATTGGAACCGAGGCAAGCAAACACCTCAACTAGGCTAAGATAATGCAGCAATATTTTTTTACTTCTTGTAACAAGGAATGTACAAATTCCTAAATTTCTTATAATGTATGAACCAAAGTAATAATGAAATCTCCTTCTTTTGTGATTTTCAACTTTCCAATTTTTTTGTACTTTTTGAATGCAATCATATATATATGCAATGCTAAAACCCAAAAAATAGAGTGCATATGGATTAACCAAATTACTAATTGAAATCAAACCTGAAATCTGCAAATGTAGTTTCCAAAAATGGAATATGCTAAGGGCAACTAATGAAGAGTATTTTTTGTTTTTTCTTACAAATGACAACTAATACTAATTAAATAGAGGATTGCTAAATAAGCTACTCTATCAAAATGCTAACTATGAACTAGCAAGTGACCATAATGCTCCCTATGTGAAATCTAGATGACTAAGAGATTGATTAGCTAATCTAAATGAAGAGTGAACTTGAAATGACCAAAATGCCCATGAATGTGCAAATGACCAAAATGCCCCTGGATGACCCTAATGCCAAATAAGGAGTAAATTGATTTAAACTAAACAATACAGGACGAAAATGGGTGTCTACAACGTGCAACACACGTGGAAGTGAAAACTAGTCATGATAAAAACAAGGAGAATAAAAAAAGCAAGCTCCAAACAACTAAAGATAAATAACCCCCAAATCAAACTAAAGGATACTCCTTGTTCTTGGAAGGACTGAGATTGCCATGAAATGGACATCGTTGAGCAATGCAACTCAATGATCAAAAACTGTTGAGCGCTTCCATTCAAAACACCTTAACACGACTTCCACTTTTCATGTGCATCAATACTCTTCCAATTTAACCCTTTTCTTGTCATGATACCTTAAAATAAAGGTTGAACCAAGATCAACTCCCGAGTCTCTTTTCCCAAGCTTGGCATCAAGTCGTTTGGGTTTGATTCTTTCCCTTCTACCACAAACTTTTAGTAGTGACTTCTTTACGGCTTCACAGTTCACTTCCACACAACTTAAGTCAACTTTATTCTTGTCTCTTTTTCTGTTCTGAGGTTGGGAGAATTCTCTAGCCATTACAAGAGCTGAGTATTTACCTTTGTTTTGACCATGCTTGGCCAAGGCGTTTCTTACCCCTTGCTCTTTGCAAAGATAAAAGCGGCACCTTTAGCATCATCATCGAGGTTCTCCAACCCAGTATTCTCTGAAACATCTTGAACATCTTCTTTGCTTAAGCATGAATTTGGTGAGTTAGTCCCTTCCTCTGAGAGATTGTCACAACTTGATATTTTTGGATTTCTTTAGCAAAAGAATTTTGACCCACTGATTCCTGCACCAATAAATCTTCGATTTCCATCAAAGTAGACTGATCTTGTGTAGACACCCATTTTTTAGATTATATCCTTTAATATAGCTTATTTGTTTCTACTTTTGCTATTAGGATCATTTAGTTCATTTTTCTAACTCATTTGGGGGGCATTTTAGTAATTTGGTAGAATATTAGGACTCATTTAGTATTTAGCATATTTCTTTTATTGCATCCAAAAATACCAAAATAATAAAAATGGAAATTGAAAAATCACAAAAAAGTTTTATTCATCGCATTTCATTGGCTTTGCATTGGTGTGTCACATTGCATCATTTGGACAAAAATTGAAAAAATACATTTTCTTTGCCTGGTCTTATTATTACATTGTTACATTAGATCCATTCCATATCCCATTATTATAAGTTATAGCTTCTTGCATTGCATAGATTAATCCATCCTCTATTTTGTTTCCCTTGTATTTCTTTTTGCTCATTTTCTATTAATGGTCCAAGGACATTTTGTGATTGGTGTTTCTCTTTTGGGCCTCTCTAACATTTTTGACTTTGTATGATTGGTGGTTACCTTTTAGGCTTTCAATTGTTGGGTTAATACATTTTGCTCATTTGGATCAAGTGACTATGGGCCTTGTCACCAGCTTGGATTATTGGTTCTTTTGCCTTCGAGCAACTGATATTAGCCTAAGTCTACCGTTTCTAAGGCTATGCTAAGGATTGATAAATCAAAAAATTGCATTAGAATGAAGTTTCTTTACAATTTCCTTCCATTGTACATGTACAACTCACAAAACACAAAAAATGATGGCTTTTCTCTCATTTTGGATACCCTTAGTTCGGCCTTTTGTTCTTCATTTTGACAGGTCCTTGTTCCCTTGCTTTTTGTCAATTCTAGCCTCTACAGACTGGCAGCTTGTAATGCGCGTTTCTCCTTACACCAAACCACGCAAAGTAAAGTCAGCCATTGCAGCATGCATTCACATATTTCTACATCATTGCATTCTTGGTTATTCTCATTCATTTTTCCTAATTTTCAGAACTACATTGTAATGTTCATACAGCAGCAAGACTCATGCATTAGACAAGCATAACAGCCCTTGCATAGCCCTTCAACGTGTAAACAACAAATTTTTCTCTCATATGCAGAGACACTCATCATAGCATTTAGATACCCAACGAGCTAAGACTGGACACTTAGATATTCATACATGTCAAATTCGCAATCATTCCATTATAGTTTTAAGCATTCCAGCAACATTCGTAAGCATCTCACATGTTTTGACAGTATCAATTAAGGAGTCTATCAAATGTCAACAGAGAAAAGAGGGAGTCTATCAAGGCAATTCAACACAGATTCATCACTTGCAGCAACAATAAACAACATTTCAGCATATATTGTTAGCATACTCCACGCTCATACATTATATTTTAACAGTGGCATTGCATTAGAGGCTAAAACTGCTCTTAGCTACAAGCATGCATTGCATTCTTAGTTCCTCTTATTTCTTTAATTTTCAGAGAGTACAAGTCTCACAGAAACAATTAGCACTCAGTGTCAATTCATCAAGGATCAATCCACCAAAGTACACACTGAATTCAATTGGTTCTTGAGCTTTGTGTGTCACATTTAAGGCTACATGGCATCACATTCCCAAGGAATTTTCACCATCAGATTTAACATACATTTTACTATACAAGCATAAAGAGCCAACCATAGCCAGAGCATAATAGCTTCACTTTATTTTTATGGTTCACTTAGTATAGCATTGCATCTATATATAGCATTTTTCTACATCATTATCATTGTCATTCAGCATACACATTGCACCAATCCATGCTGCATTCTATTTACTATTTAGCAACCATAGTGACACAATAACACAGCAATATAGCAGATGAATTCCCAAACCCAATTTCAGTTGGTTACATTTTAGAGAGAAATTACCTGCCACCTTCCTTCCCATTTTTGTCCTTTGCCACCTCACCACACACGTGCACATCAAAATTGAGCCTGAGGAAAAAAAAAAAAACAAAAACAGGTTAGAAAAGGGAAACCAAAAATTGAGGAAGCTTCCTCCATCATTCGATCAGTGAGCATAAAAAGGAAGAGAACACGGTTTTAGAAAACGGAGAAGTTTATAGTTTTAAAGAAGGAGACAGTTTCCATGGAAAAAAAACCAGCAGCTGAGAGTTTTCCAAGAATCAAAAACCCTAGCAAAAACCATTTGTTTTCATTTTTCCAGAGAAAGAAAAAACCCAAAAAAATGAGAGATCTTTCTTTTATTTAGGTTCGAGTTTAGCCGGAGTTGGGGTTCAGGTGACGTCAAATCCTTCGGGTTCGAGGGGTTTAGGATCGGGATTTAGGATTTAAAACGAGGAAAGGTTTTTTTGGTTGTTTGGGAACCGGATGTAGTGGTTTCCGGCCAGTCGACGGTGATGGTGGTTGATGGCAGTGACGCCGATGGTGGCAGCGGCTCTAGAGGGGAAGCGGCGTTGGTTGAAGAAATAGTAGCTAGGGTTTTGTTTTAAGAAAAAGGAAAAAGAAGAAAAGAAAAGAAAAGAAAAGAGAGAATAAAAGGGCGACAAAAATGGCGCGTTTTGTGCTTTGGGCAGACCGGACCCAACAACAAGTAAAACAACCCCACCCGTATGAGCCCACTCCGATTTGGCAACCTCAGACTTGGGCTTCTAAACCTTTTAGGCATATGGGCTTCTAATTTTGTTATGCATTTGGGTTTCTTAACTTTTGTCTTTGGGCTTGGTTTAGTTTGGGGTTTAGTTTATTTTTCATAATTTATTAATTTAATTTAAGTGTTAAATGGGCAAAATCAAAAAGAAAAAGTTTAGCTTAGTTTAAACATTTGCATCCATATTTACTTTTACTTAAATGTTGTCATTACCAGGCTATTAAATTGTTCATGCGAATTTAATTATACTGACTCCATTCGAGGCTTGAAACATTCGAAAGGACACTTCCCAGTGTGTGGGTTTGGGTCCGGATGGGTTTCTCGTATAATCATCCGGTAAATTGTACTTAAATTGGACATTTCATGCATCACGTGCATTCATGCATCTAGGGTTTAGATTTAGTAATTTTCAATTAATTATTAAGAAAAATCCTTAAAAAAAAGACGAAATTGAAAATGAAATAGAATAAAACCATTTTCTTCAAAAATTAAATAAAAAAAGAGTTTGCGCTTGAGAATTGTTCTCTTTTAGTTTTCAAAGATAAAAATTCAAAAAGAAAAAGAAAGAATTGAGAATTTCAAAATTAAAAATAAAAAAGGGTTTTCAAAAATTAAAAAAAAATCAAAATTCAAAAATCAGAAATCAGAAAGAATTTCCTTCAAAGTTTTCAAATTGGGAAAGTTCCCATCAAGTTTTCAAAGTTTTCAATTTAGGGGAAGATCCCATTTAAGTTTTCAAAGTATTCAATTTAGGTCTTTTCAAAGTGGGAAAGGTCCTATCAAGTTTTCAAAGTATTCAATTCAAATTTTTCAAAGTCTTCAAAGTTTTCAATTTCAAAAAGAGTCATTTTAATGGTAGGTTTTAAAGAAAATCCTCTCATGATGAACCCAAAAAGAGAACAAATAATAAACGGGAATGAAAGACTGATTGAGGGGTTCGATCATCGCTTTCAACTCCCACATTCCTATTTCAAAAATCCAAAATCCGTTTTTGCTTGTTTATTTACCTAATTTCGAAGATTAATAAAATTTCTTAACTGAAAATATTTAAAGAATAAAGATAACCCATAATTAATTCTAGACTAGTCAGTGCCGTCTTTTTTACAAGCGTCGTGGGGGTGCTAATCCTTCCCCACGCGTACCCGACTCCCGAACCTTAGAACTCTGGTTAGAAGACCGTTTATTAGGTTTAGTGTTACTTATGCCAAGTTTAGGTTAATATTAGACTTAATAATCTGATAGGTGGCTAATCACACCTAGGTAAAAAAGATTAATGGCGACTCCCATAAGATCAAATAGTAGTTTCCTCTAAGTCGTTTAACGGTAGGGTTCGGACCCCTGGACCCGCATGTTGCGACATCTTGAAGATTGTTTTCCTTCTTTCCTTGATTACAACCTCTTTGCTTTGAGACATGATCAAAGGCTCTTGATAAGCAAGGTTGAGTTTCTTTTTGCACATACAACTTGTAAGTAAGGTTTCCATACCCATTTGTTTCAGAAGCTGAAAAATTGCTCTTAGACTTAGGGTGCCCTGGTTTCCCACATTTGCGACAGACCAAGACTCTTTTCTCCTTCTTGAATTTTATCCAGACTAATTTCCCGTCATCATGGGGTAAGAAGGTGGTGAATCTGTCAAATAAGAAGACCTTTTTAGAGTTGATGAGAATGATGGTGCTAGGTTGTTGGGTTTCAATCTTAACCGTACTTGATCCCTGAATACCATCCATGTAGATACACTCTTTTTTGAGGCTGTGTTTCTTTAGTTCTTGATTTTCTCTTTGCAAATAGACCAACCTTTCTTCAAGTTCTTTGAATCTTGTCGTTGAGACTTGGAAGTTGGATTCCATCTCCATTAATCTCGCATTCTCCTACTTTAAGTTCTTGTTCTTAACACACATAGAGGCAATTTTAGCCTGAAAGTTGTTTGTCTTCTTTAAACTCAAAAATCTTGTCCTCAAGCTTCTTGATTTTTGAATCAAGAATTCCACCAGAATTCTTCTTGACATTGTTTTTGATAAGACCTGGGAAATATCGTGTCACCACCCTTTGCAGAATAGTGAGGAAGGAAGGATTAGGGCTTTCTGGATAAAGTGATGGACCCAGATTCTCATGATACTCATTTGTCATCTCTTCCAAACAAATTTCTTGAAACATATCTAACTCTTTCATAAATGAAAACAGAGAGTTACCTTCAACTTTCCTCGCTTTCCTCATTATCTTCCTATTCCTCCTCTTCTTCGTCTTCATCTTCATAAGAAGAAGAGTTGTCAATCCAATCCTCCCCACAGGTTGGAATCAAATCAACCATAGTCTTTTTGAGCTTTTTCTCTTGCTGTAAACGTTCTTCCTTTTCAAGCAGATTGTTTTTGGCAGATTGTCCTTTGCAAGACAGTCCCAAATATGACTCAAACCGAATCTGCAACTTTTTTGTGTTTTTGTTTCTTTTGTTTTGGAAAACGGAAATAAACCAAACAAGCCAAACAACAATATATACAGAAGAGAATAAACTTTTTGGCTAATAAAGAGTGAAAGAAGGCATAAGGTGATGACCACAAAAGAGGACTTTTTGGATAAAGAAATAAAAGAGAAAAGAAAGCAAAAGGGAAGGTGTGAGAGTGAAAACGAAAACAAAAACAAGGGGTAGATTTTTATGATTTTTTGGCATATTCAAAGGTATTAAACAATTGAAGGAAGATGGGAAGTGGTTTTAAGTGTGAATATGATCAAGGGATTAATACTAAAAAAAAAAGATGGGAGTAAAATAAATGAAAAAATTTCAGATCTAGAAAGATTGAAGCAGAGTTGAGAAAAACTAATTAGAAGTAGGATTAGGAGATAATGGGCTTTGAAAAGAAGGTGTTTTTGTGGTCATCTATCACCGTCGGGTGCTGGCCGTCGGCGGCTATGGTGGTTAGCACGAAGGAGACATCGACGTTTCTTTTGGAAGAGACGAGAGCTTTTTTCGAGATCCAACCGTACAACTTCGATTTGCAATATTTGAGTCTCATCAAAATCATCTCTTCTAGTTACTTAATACCAAAAATGATAATCAAGTCTGCAAGCAAAGCAAGAGTATGAGAATCTTTAAAGGAATCCAACAAGAACATTTTCTTACAAATTAACAACTTAAGTACCATTTTCCCCCTTGAACTTGTAGCGTTTGGACGTTTGCCCCCCTGAATTTTAATTTTGGACATTTTGCCCCCTAAACTCTGGATTAGGAAAATCCCATTTAGAAGGGGAAGCATTAAGAGAAGCATTGGAAATGAAGCAAATGTTGGAAGCTCTGTCCCGAAGTAACATCAAATACAGAAGATACTCCATTGAGGAAATTGAACAAGCAACAGATGCCTCTTCATACAAATGTCCCTTTCGAAGACCTCCTTCAACAAGTACATTTGCTCTATGAGCCATAACTCCTCTGTTTCATTCTGTAGCAAAGGTAAAAAAAAAAATCCAGCTTCAAGACTAATTGGATGATGTTGACTCCATGTAATTTTTGATGATCACAAAACATTCCTCCTTGATATTTAATTAAGTCTAATTAAGTGTGTAGGCTTCAAAGAATATCTCTTTATCTCAAATTGGAGCACAAATAATCTTTGGAGAAGCGCTTAGAAAGGAATTCTCGAAGAAATTCTCAAGGAAATTGAGTATTCAAAGATTGGAATAAAAGGAAGTTTTAATCGATTAATGTTGAAACATGAAACTTGAGTTTTCATCGATTAATACTGCATCCGTACATGTTGTCAACACTGCCACTTTTCTAAGTGAAGACTTGGTGAAAGCTTGGAGTTTTAGTCGATTAATGTTGGAGTTAAAACTGAAGTTTTCATCGACTAATACTTTCCTGACAGTGCCAGTCTCACTACAGGACAAAAAAACAGCTAGTTTGAAAAGTGGAAAAAGTGCTATAACGGCTAGAAAAGAGCTCCAACGGCTAGAAACTTGTGCGAGGGTATATATACACATCATTAAAGCCTTTTGAAGTGATCCAAGTGAGAGATTATTCATTGTTCATCATTATTGAAGCCAAGAAGTCATTTTTTCTCATTGTTCTTCATTCCTACTAGTTTTGAGAGAAAATTTGTATTGAGCTAAAATTTGTACTTGGGATCTTTGGGAGATCATTGTACTTCTTTATTCATCTTTTCTTGGGTAGAAACAAGTTAGGATCAACTTGTTTTAAAGAGTAGAGCTTGGGGAGAGCTCACTTTGTAAAAGGCTTGGTGGAAGCTAGAATTTCACCGGTTTAGTGAAGTGTTTGTGAAAATCCTTGATTGGGGAGATCAAGGTAGAGGATGTAGGTGTGGGATCACCGAACCTCTATAAATTGTGAGTATTTGCTTTCTCTAAACCCTCCTTTTATAGTGTGTTTCAATTTCCTCAATTTCTATCTTGAAAATTCATCTATTTCATCTACACTTTCTACCCAACTTTGCCAAAGTTCTTGAGGTTGCCATAAACTTTTTGAAAGTGCTATTCACCCCCCCCCCCCTAGCACCATATCAAGGGCCTAACAGATGATACACTAAGATTACAAAACATTGTGTGAGAAATTAATAAGTTACTTCATATGTGGTCACATAAAACAATAAGAAAATAGCCGGGCAAATAGCCGTAAGTATGTAAATGTTAATTTGTATTTAAACATCTCAAATAACAACAATTACTTCTTATTAATTGATATTATGACATGGTACTAAAAAAAGAAAACATATTAGGACAGTTTTTGCATTCAAATGCCACATGGGTCGGGTTGGTCTGACGTGGCAATGTCACATCAGCGTCTTAACGATGTCGTTAGGCTGAGGGGACAAAATGTCCCAAAATTGAAGTTCAAGGGGAAAATGTCCAAAATCAAAGTTCAGGGGGCAAAACATCCAAACGCTACAAGTTCAAGGGGGAAAAAAGGTATTAAGTCAAAAATTAACTAATAAGAATTATTACGGAGTATGTCTTTAGTGATATTATTATCACCCCAATTGATAACAATATGTCATTCTAAGTGATAAGTTATGTAGTAAAAAATAATAGTAAAAAAATCTAATCAGCAAGATAAGAATTATCTAACAATTTGAGTTGAATTCCAAGTTTCCAACTCCAAGAAGTCAATGTACATATTCAATCATCTTTTCCTTTTAACTCATTTGTTGATTAATCTGGTTCTGGTTCATGTATCTTAACTTATTGCTAATGTTGAGAAAATCGGATCGGATGGTGAATCGGATTCATTGTCGGTTTGTAGTTCAATCAGTTCAATCGGTTCACCTATCGATCCAATTGTTTTGCTAAAAACCATTTGAAAACTATTATATTTAGATTTAAATTATTTAAAAAAAAACTATTTAATATTAAAATATTATATAAATTCGGTTTTTCCGGCTCAACCCGGTCCAGTTTCTGATTTAACCATCCGGTTTAGGTGGTAGTTGACCGATCCATTGACCGGCAGTTTTATATATGTGACGAAACCGATTCCCGATTCAACTGGCCGGTCCAGTTCCGTCAACATTGCCTATTGCTCCTCTCAATGAAAGGTAGAACTTGTTTATGCATATATAGTGACAGAATAAATTAATGATTTAAATTTATCATGCATTTATTTGATTATTATATTTAATTTTTATTTTGTTTGATTTTAATTATGTTTGATTATTCTTAATTGAACAAGGGAATTTTCGTTCTAATTTCGGATATCCTAGGAATTAACCAAAAAATAATTAAAGCGGAAATAATAAAGCAAATTTTCTTGTGGACCTATGCCACAAATCTCCACTATCAAATCAATCAATTACAATCAACAATTGTAACAATCTCTCTAGCAAACTCTCAATCTAATCAACCCAACATGGGTGATTCTCTCACAACAACATAAAACTATCTTAGCTTTCTCTCTCACACACAAACAATCTCACACAATCTCTTATACACACAAAAAAAAAACTAAACATAAACTACTTATTTATACTAACATAAACTTGGACTCCAAGAATTCCTTTCCTTTTAGGATTCTTGTCCACCAATCAAAAATCTCTAAAAAATCCTAATCCAAATCTAATTAGGAATTGGGTCAAAATCCTAATAATTTTATGGAGTTGCATGCAGAAATTTCTACAGCCATAGAGGTGTCAACTGTTGAAGTTTACTTCAAATGTAAGGTATAGCTTCCAGCCCTCTCCATTGATGTTTAGGTGTGGTTCATGATGCATTTATTTTTCTTATTTTGAAAATTATTTTTCCATATTTTTGTACTTTGCTATATATATCTACAATAAAACACCTATATAACAATTAAAGTTGATCTGGGGTTGTTGCGCCAAAAATCTCTTTGGGTAGAGTTTTTGCGAAAAACTTAATAGCAGCGCGGGGCGTGCCAGTCATTTTGCTGAAAATGACAAAGAGGTTGTAAAAACATTTTGGGTGGTGCGCATAGCACAAAAAGTAAATCAGAGCGAGTGAATTGGGGGAACTGGATCAAAGTCACAGCGGAGCATTTAAATCATCGATTCCAAATTGACTCTCGAAGATGAACGTTTGAAAAGATTTCTTGCTAAAAAATAAAAAGGAATAACAAGCTGATTGTTATTCATATTTGAAAAACATAAAGATAAATGTTTAATGTCATGAGACGAGATTGAAAGAGAAAAGAAAAACTCACAGAGAGTTGTTTTAACGTCCTGAGACGAAATTAAAAGATAAACATAATGAAGAACGAGGCTGACTCGTCTTGAAAAAAGATAGATTTTGCAGGGTTGCTACAGAAAGTGACGCAGGGCCAAAGAAAAATAAGTGCAGAGCTTAGTTTTTTTTTTTTTTTTTTGCCCGGAGCAAATTTGAGGCTGTAGAAGTCTGTTGAAAAATGAAGGAGGAAGGCCCTTTACATAGAGGGTGGCCTAGGCTAGGCTACCAAGGCCGACGGTCCCAATTCTGCTTGCTGACTAAGTATTTGCTTCAATCTGACTTGTCCTGCTTTGATTGATTTCCTTTTCTGACGATTCAGAGAATCTTCCTAGAAGTTGATGAGAGACTCTAATATGACTTTCAATGTTGATCACCACAAATGACCACCCAAACCAGCCTACATCCCATTATGACCTTGACCCATCTTCCTCCTTCCTGACGTAATCCATTTTGACATGTGTCCCGATTGTTCTGCACGGTAGCCTGATTTGCTGTCAAAGTAGCCAAAATGACCCCAATTTCGAACATAAACTCCTAGGCCACGAATTTAATCATAATTTGACCATTCTTCGCCTTCATTTCAATCAAAACAGAAATCGAATTCAAAAATGACTAAACCGGGGTGCAGAGCCATATGTCCTTAATTGAAAGAAATGCAAAAGTTGCAAACGAAGTCAGATTGAGCTCAAATTTCACCAGTAAGGTTCGAACATCATCTTAAGACCATGGGAAAAATCCTGGTCAAAATTGAACTCTCCTTCATGGTGAAATGGGTTTCACACCCCAAACTATCCTTAATTGAAAAACATGCATAAGTTTTTCGTCTTAAGTCAGATTGAGATGAAATTTTACCAGAATGATCTATGGAAATCGAGGATCAAAATGGTATATCATATGTTGAAATCGCACTACTCTGGCCCCACCAATTTTATCAATTTCTCCTTTTGTCCTTAATTGAACAAAATGCAAAGTTGTAATTTTGATTCCAATGACCAAATTAGGGCATGGACGGCTTGGATCAAGCCCTTGCGCCACATATCGTGCCACACATCTAAATTAGACATGGCATGATGTATTTTCATAAGATTTAGGAGTGGTCGTCGTATAAGAATTAAGTCTCCGTCAAAATTGAAGATCAAACAAGATGATTTTAATTCTGTTCTGACCATCATTAAATGAGATAATAATAATTATAAAATAATTATTATTATTCAATATTTATTCCTAAATTTCGGCCCAAATATAGTAAATTAGGAAAATAAAATTACTTTCCTTATTCAATTATGACTGTGGTGGCATCAAATCTGACCTAGCTTTAAGATTTAGATTAAATCTGAGCCACACATCTTGTTCTAACATTATTGAGGACAAGTTTACCCTTACTTGTAAATTTAGGTATCAACAGGGGGACAACCTGGGCTTCGCCCCGGGAAAGAAATTATACAAGAGTAAGAGTAATCTTTTATATGGGAAACTATATATCATCTAGCCTTGTAAAATATTAGACAACACCATTATAACTTTACAGATCAGATGAGTCTAATTTTGCAAGTACGAAACTTGATAACAATGTATGATTTAGGAGGAGAGATTGAACTTGGAATTAGTTCAAATTTTTTTGGAACATTAGATATTGTCATCCTCGTAAAGAGATTAAATAATTACTTGTTCCTTGCTTTAGTTAAAAACCAATTGACATATATATATACACACACGATATACTAATTGGTTCAAAGACTTGAAAAGTTATCGTAGGTGGCAATCACTGTCTAAAAGGTTTAAGACAAAAGCATAAGTAAAATTCTCATTATAATAATAGTAATGGTTAAAAGAATGTATATTGACACATGAGCAAGATACAGGGAAATTGTTAAAATATGATTAACTCTTTCTTTCATTTTTCTTTTAATGGTTAGATAAGCTCAAGAATCAAGATTGAAGTCCTTTGCACAAGACATGATCCACCTGACAGGCCATCATTTTAATTTTTAAACATTGAAAGGTTAACAAAAAATTTTAAAAAAAATTTGTAATTAATGGTCTGGCCTAACTTTGGCCTAACTCTGGCCTAATTTTTGCCTAACTCTAATAACTAAAAGGGTTTATATATGATACACCGGCGGTGGAATTTAGCAAACTGCACAAGCGGGTCTTGAAGGGTGACATGTGTCCCCTAGGGACTAGATTGAAATATTTAAAATTTAATTAATTCAAAAAATGGACATGTGTCAACTCCACAACCCGCTTGTGGAGTCCAAATTTTACACCGCTGGTGTATCAAATAATTACCCTAACTAAAAAACAGTTCATTAGTAGTAACTGATTACCTCAACCTAACACAAAGCATCTATAAAACTATGAAAGACTCTATTATCAAGTTCATTAATAGTGTTTTTCTTTACACGTTAGAAATGTCACAGGTACACCTTTCTCAAATTGAAGTAACATTAAAGATAGTAATCATAAAAGCTTAAGTACAAAGTATTGAAATTTACATGAAATCATGAACTCATATTTAGCCAGAGAGAACACCAATGCTAAATATTTGAAAACCTTGAATATCACTGTTTTTTATACTTGCTTCCAGCTGCAAACAGCGAGCAATGGAAGTCACAATACTTTACATATATGCCACTTTCGTATATGCTCAAAAGTTGATATTAAGCCAGAAACAATCAACCATAAACTAAAGCAATTAGTGATGAAAAGGTTAATGAAGTTGGGTGGATGTCGCCCAAACCGAACTTTTTACTGTGATTGTTTTTTTTTTTATGCAGAGATTAATGAAGTTGGGTGGATGTTATTAAAACTGAACTTGTCACTACAATTGTATTTTTTTATTCCCAACCGAAACGGTAGGATTGATTTAATTGGCAGGCACCTAACAGGGGAAGGCGTTAGTTCTAATAGGCATTAACCATACCATACCAAACCTAATTTATCATCCAAGTTGCAAGTGTGTTAAAGGGGATGCATTTCTTGAAATAGTAGCATTAAATGCAGCAAATCCACCGTGGCTTCATGAGAAGGCTTCATTCTACATAAGGATTAATATTTATAAATGTATAATAGAGAGTAAAAAGGAAAAAAAAAGTATTTAAGAATATACTTTTTCAGTTATTTGTTGAAGGCCATTTTGGTTCAAATTTTGGAACAATAAAATTGAAAACTAAAACAATTTAGTACTCCCAGTCCCACGGTCCCAACCAACCAAAAGTGAAAATGAAATAAATGAGTCAATTAATTGATTATTATAAAGTAAAATCATTTTGGATTGATCGAGAAGCTTAAGCAAGGTAACAGTAACACTTAGATTTTACATATTGTAATTTTCTTAGTTTTAACAGATTTTCTACCTGAAAAAAGTAATTATTTCCTAACACCTATCGAGAGTTAAGTGAAAGGTGAAAAATGTTGTACGTAAGTAAATTCTTATATTCAATTTTGTGAACAAATGAACATCTTAATTTGACGTGACATATACTTCTAATTACTCAGAATCTAATATAAAAAAACGGATACATGATTAATAATGATGGAATAAATGATTTAATTAACTTGAAAACTATGTCAAACCAAACTTTTTTCTTAATTAAACTAAATTTACATTTGAGACTTAATCTAACCTAAAGCCTTAAGGTCTAGATAGTATACACTAATTAACCGAGTTACGGTCTAGATAATATACACCTATCAACTAAATTAACAACAATATTAATTTGAGTTTTTCTTACTTTTTTCTCTTTTCGCTCCTCCTCCTTGGCTAATACTGTCAAGGAGGGATTTGATTTTTTATTTCGTATCTTGTTTTTTTTTTTCTTTAGTTTTAAAATAAAATCCCACAAATCTGTTGATCTGTTTGGGTTATGAGTCTCCAGATCTTTAGATCTTGGATGTTTGAGTTAGTTCAGTTTGTCGAGTCAGTTTATTCAGTTTGTTTGATGTCTTTTGAATTTACAATAGATTGGGGATTTCACCATCATATTGAGATGGGTTTTCTTTGTGGTTTTCGGATCAATCGGGGAGGTTTTCGAATCACTCATCTTTCTGTCGTTGGTAAAAACTCATAGAAACGAAAACGAAGAGGTGTCGCGCGTGCTAGAAACTCATGGGAAAGGTTCGAAACTCCAATTCAAAGGATTCATATCATGATGACAGATCCAGATCAATACGTTGATGATGAAATTCAATCTATTGTAATTTATGTTATAAACATTGTAATTTATGTTATAAACGATGTAATTTCATTTTCATGAATGAAAACTATATTTTCTTTAAAAAAAACAATATTAATTTGAATTGTTATCATTAAAATTAAAATGCTACTATAATTTTGCGTATTTTTTTGTGTGGCATTTATACTTACTGCTCGGAAATAATTCCCAATTTAGTTTTCTTGGGTCAATAATGTTCACCGGGAACTAATACGGGGTTGGATCAAGTGGTAAACAGCTTGTTCCAGTTTAGATTGGTTTCAGATTCGAGACTTTAGGTACACAGCAACTCCATATTTTTCTTTAAAAAAATTATACAATATTACTATTGATTAGGATTTAGGAGTGTAAAACATGGGTATTAGCTCAACTAGTAGGCGTACATCGCCTATAAAATTCTCGTCGGAATTGGTAAAATTTTATTGATTCGAACCATATAGTGTTTCATATAATAATTTTCTACAAGGTGATAGGATTTAAGCTTTTTCTTTACACTTTTCCAAAAATCACCAGTGTCTTACCAAAAATAATCACCAGTGTTGCTACGATGATAATAAAAAATTAATGATGAATTTACCAAATCAAAACAAACGGGAAAAGAAGACCGATCAAGGCAATTTGCAAAGAAAAAGAAGCTTCCCATTGAACAACATTTAACTAATCAAATCGTTTCGAAATTTACTTTTTAGGCTTTGCCTAGGCTCCCATTTTCTTGCCACCATTATTATAAGAAAAGATGGAAAATTAGTCTATTAATGGACTAACTTAATGCTTAATTATTTCATATTTTCTTGCCTAAATTTTGTAATGATTAAAAAAGCCTCCATCTTTAACTTCACGCATTTCTCTTTGAACTTACCGTCTTCACCAAAGTCAATTGCCTTCTTTTTCTTCCTTCTTTCTTATTCTTTAAACCCGTCAATTAAGACCGTTGTTCTTTCTGACTAAAAAGCCTTTCATCCCAGTTGCGGCAAGGAAAGAGCTTTTCTGAGGTTTTTGGTTCTTGCACTTTTACTTGTTTAGCTTCTTCTAAAATGGGTTGCTGTTATTTTTTGCTGTTTGAATCTCAATGAGTAGATTTTGTATTTCTTTTTGGCTTTTCTGATATTTCTTTGGAGATAGTAAGTTTTAAATTAGAAGTTGCTTGATGGTGTCCGTTGTTAGTTCTATGGCTAATGACAAGAAACCCAGATTGAAGGATGCAGCTTTAAAACGCTTCCTGTCTGTAGTTTTAGTTACTTTATTTGGGGTTTCGCTTTTGATACTTTCTCTTAGGACCAATACAACCCCAGCTTCAGATGGATTAGATCAAGATTTAAGTGGAAGTGATGATAT
>AWUE01021560.1:0-10677 GCA_001974825.2 Corchorus olitorius
GTCCCAACATTATTAATTTCCATATAAATTAGCACTCGATAAATTAATAATCTCTCTAATTTAATAATTTTTCATGGTCCCAACATTATTAATTTATAGAGGTTTTCCTTATATATGCACAAATTTCAGAAATGTGCTTCTCTCTAGTTTATATATATAAACATCCAATTATCCTGATTTGTTGAAAATGTGTACAAATTTCATGAGAGTGTCCTTATTTGACCAAAATCGAAAGGATTAAGCACCTATTTGACCTTTTCTGAAGTTTAGACCCTTAAATGACCTTTTCCCTAAAGGTTATTTTAAAAGCGGACTAAACCTTGGACTAAAATCGTGTCTAAATTTAAGGAAGTCATTTGACATGACAAGATTCTATTGGTTAGTCTCATGGATGACGTGGTGGGTCCGTCCCAAGAAGAAATTTATGAGCGACTAAATTTATGTGAAAAAAAAACAAGAAATTTACCAGAAGTATTAATTATCTATATATTGTGTAAAAATTTTTTAAACCCCAAGACTAATATATAAGGCGATCAACTCCTGTATCAATGGAGGCTCTTCAAGTTGCTGATCGGGTTCCTACTCAAGTTCAATCAAATCCAATTGACAACTCCTTGAAATCACTGAGTGAAATCTTTGATGGAGATGATGAAGCATTCATTAACAATGGCGATCAAGGTAATTGCAATTTTGGCTTGGAGCAGAGGCTCTTCAAGTTGCTGAAGAAGATGATATTTCGTCATTGTTGGCATCTTACCAAGTAGACTTTAGGAACAACGCGTTCAACTCGGATTTCCTAGAGCAAGATGTCACAAGAAGGGATAAAAATCCTCTCCCCCCATTTTTTGTGCCCCATCCACCAAATAATGAAACGTGTCATTTTTCAGTTTTTAATGTTATTCCTTGTTTGCCTAGTTAAATTAAATTTTATATTTTCATTCTAAAACCCTATGGAGAATGTATTAAAATTTAGGACTAACCCTTATATATAATTATTTGTTGTTAATTTGGGGTTAAACATGGTTTTAATTGGGATTTTTACTATTTGTTAAAAATTGAAAACAAACAAGATATAATACTAAGGACACGTGGCATAATTTGATGGATGGGACACGATGGGACACAAAAAATGGGGGGAGAGGATTTTAATCCCACAAGAAGTTCTCCCCTTGGAATTTGGCAACCACAAACTGAATATAATTCCGACAACGCCTTATGCTATAACCAGGACAATCACGGAGGCAGCGGTAGCAATTTCATCCAGGGCAACGTACCTTTTAATATTGATTTTTCTTCTTCTTTATAGTAGTTTTTAATTATTGGTTTTTTTTTCCTTCTTTATAGTTACCAAAGTTTCAAATAGCGGTCGCGGCTATGTTTTCGATAACATCGCGTTTGCGGATGTAATGGACACCATTGTGGCCATTGCGGACGTGAATTTTTCAAACTTTGCACAATTTCCTTACCTACCCAATTCTTATCATCAAAACTCCCTATTTTATTATTTTTAAAGCTTTTAATGACATTTTTTTAATCTCTCTCAACATTTTTAAACCAAGTAAAAAAGGATAATAGTAATAACAAAATAAAGCATTTTGTTTTGGTGAAATAGGAATATACTAAACCAGCAAAAATCCTCATTTTACTCCTACCGGCCAATCCCACCCGTAACATACCCAAAGCCTCCAAATCTCCCAATTCTCTACCCTCTACCTTAGCCTCCTCTTGTTGAATATTCTCCTAAATTTCCCACCCGATCCATGCTTTCCTCCTGGAGACGACAGAGTAGATAAGAAGAAAACACCAAGACAAAGCTCTTTTTTTCTTCTCCCAAGTTAGAATATCATGCTGTCAAATATCTCTTCGTTCCCTATTCTTCAACTCAAGTTTTATTTGCTATCATTTATTTTCTATTTACTAGAATGAATAATAAAAGGAAAGTGGATTTTGTATTCCATTTTAAGCATATAACGGTAATAGCGGCCCGCTATCAACACTATTGGCCGTTAAGACCGCATTTTGCGGCCGTTACATGCCGCTACGGTCGTGATCGATATCCACAACCGATATTTGGTGAATAGTGGTGGCGGTAGGCACCACTACCGCAAAATAGCGGTCGCTATCTCGATAGCAGACCGCTATTTAAAACCTTGATAGTTTTTTTTTGTGAAAAAAAAAACCATGATAGTTACTAGTCTTTACTTCGTGATTCATTGTGTTTAAATTAGAAAAAAATTAAAATAATAATTGAAATTAATTTAAGTAGAGTTGTCAAAGTCTGATCTAAACTCGATAACCCGACCGAATCCCATTTGATCAGAACCGACAAACCGACAAACCGGATAACCCGAAAAGTTAACCGGGATGACCCAAAAATATTATAAACTAAAATTATGTTTTATTCAATAAAATCCACATTGTTAT
The DNA here is from genome assembly GCA_001974825.2 of Corchorus olitorius. NCBI lineage: Eukaryota > Viridiplantae > Streptophyta > Magnoliopsida > Malvales > Malvaceae > Corchorus > Corchorus olitorius. The sequence goes on from AWUE01021560.1 coordinate 2,425, forward strand.
AATTTTAACCATTCTAAATTATCATTTATTCAATAAAATTTATATTATTGTTATAATTTTACCTATTATGATTAAATTTGCTAAACTTCATTATATGAGCAATTATTGTATATGAATAAATACTAAATCAGTTATATGAATAATTTATGATAAATTTATAATTAGTAATTTATTTTTTTCATAATAAATAAATAATAATAATTAATCAGTAATTTCTTGACAATTTTTTCTATTAGGAAAGAACATAAGTTTAGATATTATATAACCAATATTTATTTGAACACATACCCCACTTCATAATTAATTATGTATTTAATTATATTCAAAATTAATATATAAAGGGACACATGTCAATTCTTTAACCCCATATATGCAGTTTGCTAAACTTCACCGATAGTGGATTGTAAAATAAATCGAATAATAAAGATATTAAATAAATGTAAGAATTAAACATTAAAAAATTCAAGGCTGACCCAATTGATCCGAATCCTAGACTCGAAAAACCCAAAACCCGAATGACCTAGAACCCGAGTGACCTGAGGCGAAAACCCGAACCTGCCTGACCCTAAACCAGCAGACCCAAGACTCGAATGGCCGAAACTCATATAACCTGAGAAAATTACCTGGCTCATTTGACCTAGACCCAGATAACCCAAACCCGAAACCCGTCCAATCCGTCCGATTGACTTTTTTTTTCGTCAACTCCTATAACTTTATAAGACAAAGGAAATAATCGCATGTTACTCTTCTTTTTATTTTTAAAAACTTTAAATTCTTCTTATACGTACACCCCAATACATTAAACTACTAATACACACTCCAAAAATAGAAAAAGGTCAATCACAATAATTAAATTTTAAATAAATTTTTAACTTAATTAGTTAAAAAATATATGAATAATTAATGATTAGACAACTTATTTTAACTTTTAAACTTGATAATGATACTTTTATTAGTTTATATCATAATTGAAATGCGTCCAAATCTACCAAAAAGTCTCATTTTTTAAAATTAAAATGGTAAAAATAAAATATTTATAAAAATATTGGATTTAATTAAATAAAAATAGAGTTTTTAGTAAAATAACTGCAAAAAGTTTATTTCTAAAAAAAAACTGTAAAATTTAAACAATTTCATTGAAGAAATAATTTTAAAATTCTAATGTATCTAAGTTTTTTAATTAAGTTAGTAAAATGGTAAAAATAAAATAGGTATACGGATATTAGATTTAATTAAATAAAAAATAGAGTTTTTAGTTGAGTAAAACTACAAAAATATATTTTAAAAATTCTAATATATAAAAGTTTTTCTTAATTAAAATAGTAAAATTGTAAAAATTAAATAGTTATAATATATTACATTTAATTAAATAAAAATAGAGTTTTTAGTTGCGTAAAACTATAAAAACTTTAAACAATGGAATTTAAGAAATATATTCGAAAAATAAGGGTATAATGGGCGATTCAAAAGTTTTAGAAGAGGTCGTACTTTTTAATATAGTATATGATTATGCAACTTATTTCAACTTTTAAACTTAATAATAATACTTTTATTAGTTTATATTATAATTGAAATGGGTCCAGACCTACCAAAAAGTCTCCAATTTTTTAAAATTAAAATGGTAAAAATACAAAAAATATAAACAATGTCATTTAATTAAAATATTTTAAAAATTCTAATATATTTAAGTTTTTTATTAATTAAATCAGTAAAATGATAAAAATAAAATAGGTATAAGGATATTATATTTAATTAAATAAAAATAGAATTTTTAGTTGAGTAAAACTATAAAAAATATATTTAAAAAATTCTAATATATATAAGTTTTTAATTAAAATAGTAAAATGGTAAAAATGAAATAGTTATAAGGATATTAGATTTAATTAAATTAAAAATAGAGTTTTTAGTTGAGTAAAACTACAAAAGTATATTTTAAAATTTCTAATATATATAAGTTTTTTTAATTAAAATAGTAAAATGGTAAAAATTAAATAGTTATGAGGATATTACATTTAATTAAATAAAAATATAGTTTTTAGTTGAGCAAAACTATAAAATGTTTAAGAAATATATACGAAAAATAAGGATATAATGGACGATTCAAAAGTTTTACAAGAGATCGTACTTTTTAATATAGTATAGATATAAATAAGATAACACGTAGTATAGATTAACTTGTTTGCTTTCAGATTTAGTTTTTATTTATTCTTTCTTTTATGGTCAGGCGATTATAATGCTTAGGATATCTTATCTCGACTTCGAATTACTGAATATATCGGGATTCGAGATGCTATTTTATAAATTTTTACAAATAGCAAATAGATTATGTTTTGGTGATTTTTTCTTTAAAAATATCTGCTATATTAAGAGTTTTAAATTATGTTTGAATTGGACTCTAACTAGGTTATTTGTTTATCATCTACCTTATCTAAATAATATTACTATCAGGAATCCTTTCTCGACCCAATCTAGAACGAGGAAATCTCCGTATAGGAAATCTCCTCTGTATAACTTATCTTAAGCTTATTTTCCGGCTTAATTATTAGACGTAGTCTTTGTTATTAAGTTTTTATCGGTAATCAAAGCTTTCTTTTTCCTTTTTCTAAAATCAAATGGTCACCTCGAAACAATAGCTGAGGAGGCTGCTAAATACTTCGTTCATAGTTATTATAGCTATCTTATCAATTCTCCAAGGAATGTTGATAGATTTTATAAGGATTCAAGCATATTGATCCGAACTGGCCAAAAAAAAAAAGCATATTGATCCGAAGAGAACCGCAAGGGGTGATAAAGCATTCTTTAACATCGGCCGCCAATGATGATTATGGATACGGTTTCAGAACTTTTCTTATTCTGTGGATGTTAATTTAACTATAGGTCTTAGGGTTCATGTTTTGGTTCCGGATAACATGGTTATGGACGATAAAAGCATTGGGAACTTTTCCCAATCTTTTGTTTTGGCTCCTCTAAATAAACCCAGATCTTACTTTATTCTGAATGATGTTTTGAGGTTTCATGATGAGGAACCAGACCTCCCGAAAGAGACCATTGTTGCTGTTGAACCAAGTCTCGGTAAAAGCGATTACTTTGATGATGATACTTGTATCCTTGCTGCTCCTTCGGAAAGGTCTTTTCTAAATATTGCCAATGCATTGAACGAGAGCGATGCTCCATTTAACGCTGCACCGGTGAGGAAATTTATTGAGAAAAACGAGAGCCAAATTGATCAGGGAAAGTCAATTCACGTTGCAAACTTAGCCGTCGATGTAAAACCCGAAGCACTTCGTGAGGTTTTCAAGAATTTTGGAACTATTAGATCCAATGGGATTAAAATCAGGCCTAACTTTGGTTCCAACAGATGCTTTGTTTTCATCGAATTCGAGTTCTCCATCTCTACTCAAAGTGCTATTCATACTCAAAGTGCTATTCAAGCTTTCCCTATTATAATTGGCACCCGCAAAGCATACATAGAAAAGAAGAAAAGCAATAGCAATACCAAAATTTTAATGTTTTTAGTTTTTTGTTATTAGGATTTTAGAAGGATCATAAGCACATTTTTTTTTGTCATAACATGTATTGTTTAATTAGACTCAACTTTATCCTATTGGATTATCGTGCTTTCATTATTATTATACCTTTACTTCTGTGTAAGTAATTTATGAAGGAATTTAGGTTTAATTTATGCTTTTTGAGACCATAAAATTGATGAAAAGTCCTTTCTATAGTTGATTTATCAGGCAATGTTGAGATAAATTTTATACCTTTTTATCTAATATATTTCTAAATTTCTATTATTAAAAAATATTTTAATTATTCCATTATTTTAATAATGGTAGGAATGCTCCACATGATTTTTAGTATCTGAATTTTAGTCCAAAACATTCTCCAAGTCGGTTCAGGAGAAGATCAATTTTGTTCAGAAATTTCAAGGATAAAATCGTCAACGGAACGGCAGAATTAGGTCTCGAGGTAAATATAAAAGTTGTAGATCTTGGAATCCTCTTTCCATCAATAACTCATTTGCATTTTTCTAAGCTTTGGATCAAAAGTTATAAATTTTCTTCCAAAACTTCTCTTGTGAAGTCCTCCTTTGAATATGATTTAACAATGCTGCATCAGGCTGAATCATTACTGCATCATAATTACCGGTTGGACTTGGATTCCTTCTTTGGGCTTTCATATTAACGAATTGGGCTAAGAATATCAGATTTTGACTTCAAGACATCTGGCTTTACAATTTGGGTTTCATAGACTTAAACGGGGCTAATGGGCCTAGTGGGCCGAAATGAGAGAAAATAATTGATTGGATCACTGCATTAAAAGCCCAATTAGTCACCAAATAAATAAATTTTGAGATAATTCAAAGTATATCGGAGTGCATGATGGAAGGAGTATCGTTTCAAATACCTAATGAACTAAGAAGGCTATACGCGACTTTATTAGTGCATTATGAACCGTCAGATGTGAGGAAGCTATGGAATGACTATTACGATGCAATGTCTGAAGATTATAAGAGAATGCATGGAAATTCAGTCCAGACACAAATTGCTTGCATATTACAGAGCATTGCCTATTATCTTGAAAGCATGTGAAAAAGCATCAAGAAGTTTGATTTGTCAGAGATAGATTCTCAAAATTTGCACATCATGAATTCAACACATAAGAAAATTGTAGATGAATTGAGCATTGAAACTCCACGGAAAGATCTAGAAGCTGCAAATAAGTTAAATGAAGATCAAAAGATTGCATTCCACGCTATCTTAGATCAAGTTGAATCAAGAAAGAAAGGAGTTTGTTTTTTGTTTTTTTTGTTTTTGTGGACGGGCCAGGAGGAATAGGCAAAACATTTCTATATCATGCAATATTGGCCAATTTAAGGTAATAATCACATATCCTTTAAACATATAATTAACAACATCAATATCACATTTTTTTTATAAAAAAAATTAACTGATTAATATAACTTCAAATATATCACAAGTAAAGGTCGGATTGCGTTAGCTACAACAACATCCAAAGTAGTGGCAACGATTATGCGAGGAGGAAGAACAACACACTCGAGATTTGACATTCCATTAAGTACGACAGAAATGAGTAATACGTAGGACTTTTAAACAGAGTGCTAAGGTTGAACTATTAAGAAAAACAAGACTAATAATATGGGATGAAACACCAATGGCGAGAAAGTTTGCAATTAAATATATGGACAAAACTGACACAGCGGAACGTGTTCAATTTAGAAACATACAAATAAACTCAGAGAAAACTCAGAGAAGATAAATTTGATAAAATTATTCGAATGATTGATAAACCTCAAATTTAGGGTTTACAACCTTTAGATAGTCTCAGGAAATAATGAAAATCAAATAAAAATAAAGAAAGCCCAAAAATAGTTCAAACATAAAAACTAAAACTCGCGACAGAAAACTGTAACGGCCTTTTTAGGCCCTAAATGAAATGTTGAACGACAAAGTGGTTCACCACGGAATAGTCGACTCGAAACCCTTTCCGAAAAGGTATTATAATAGTCAAACCAACTTAGGGTTTGAAAGTTATGGCCTTTTTCAAGTTGGCCCACCTGCAAGAACTTCAGGCCCAAAATCCAAAACGTTACATGCCCTTTCGAACGGATTTTTGACGGTCCATACGATCCATATATGATATGCCTATCTCATTTGCATCAAAAACACTTCAAGATATGATGAGAAACAAAGAATCATTCCGAGGAAAGCTTGTTTTTTGGAGGAGACTTCAGACAAGTGCTACCAGTTGTACCTCGAGCAACAAAAGAACAAACGGTCAATCAAAGTTTGGTCAGATCATACCCTTGGCAAAAAATGGAGATACTAAGATTGAAAAAGAACATGAGAGCAAGAGGAGACCAAGAATTTGGAAAATTCCTCCTTCGAGTTGGTGATGGAGAATAACCAACAAAAGATGATAATTTGATACTTTTACTAAAGAAGATAGTTATAAAGTATGAAAATCCTAAAAAAGACTTGATCAATGCATTTTTCCTAAATTTGAAACATAATTCAACTTCGGCAGAGTACTTGACCAACCGTGTGATCTTAGTAACAAGATATGAGTATATAGACAAACTGAATGAGCAGTTGATAGAAATATCTCCTGTTAAGAGTAAGACGTACAACAGTTTCGATGAAGCAAATGACTCGAACAACCATTATCAAGGGAAATTTTTAAATATTCTAACACCGAATGGTTTGCCAACGCATAGGTTGGTATTGAAGAAAAATTGTCCAATCATATTTTTTAGGAATTTGGGTCCATCTAATGGTTTGCGCAATGGAACAAGAATGGTCTGCAAACACTTTTGGCCATAATGTAATACAAGCAGAATTGCAATTGGCCACTATGCTGGAAAACAAGTTCTTCTTCCAAAAATTTTGCTTACCAGCAGAAAACGAAGGATATCCATTTTGATTCAAGAGAAAACAATTCCCTATCTGTCTTTGTTTCGCTATGACCATCAACAAAGCACAAAGACAAACAATTCCTAATGTTGGAGTATATATGCCACAATATGTTTTTTCCCATGCACAACTATATGTCGCACTCTCTTGGGGAATTTCAATGCCTTGAACGAAACTTTTGGTCAAGTTAGAAAATACAAAGAAGTAAAATAAAACATATAAAAAAAATGTTGTATATAAAAAAATCTACTTTCGTAGACGCGGTTACATTTTAATAATTGGATGCTTTGAATTTATAATTAAATTGATATATATTTACTATCTAATTTAAAAGTTACTTCAATTTAATTATGTTTTTTTTTGTACATGAGCATTTGGCTCAATGGTAAGGTGCATGCTTCTTAAACCGCGAGATCTCAGGTTCAAGTTCCATCGTGCGTGTGGGTTTTGTGCAACTTTATGCTAGCTGTGTTATGTATATTATAGTTTGTTTATTTGGTCAAATCTCATTGGATGTTTGGATATATAAGGAATTATTTGATTGTAATGATAAATTATGTGTTTTTTTTTTCAGCATTTTAATTATGTAATGATAAATTATGTGTTTTAATTATGTGTTTTTTTCAGCATTTTAATGCTTTGAATCATAATTAATTTCATTTATTTTAATGACTTTTTACTTTAAACGTGGTCGATCACGTGCAACGCACGTGAAAATTAAAACTAATAAGCCGAAAATCACCTATCAACTGGATTAGTCATTGTATTGGACTCGGAAGAAATTAAACTATTTTTTTTCATAGCAATAACAAAACAAAGCCCAATAAATTTTAAACTAGTAAAAGCCCAATAAGCACTAATTGAAATTATTAATGTACAAAAGAAAATTTCCGAATCCCACTCCAATTAGTGGTGTTTTTTTTTTGGAAAATTTCAAAAAAGGGCATTCCACCAAGAATATTTATTACTTGGTCTAATGAAGTTAAAAAATTATTATTTGGTAAATCTTAATTAATAAAATTAATAACAAGGAAATTGTAATTACCTCTTTAACCTTACTTCAAAAGAATTAATTGCCAAAAAAAATCAAAAGAATTAAAGTACCTTTCCAGCAGAACAATTTGATTCGAATTTGGGAAAGATAATGCAATGGGTCTTCCTCTTCAGTGCGACGTGCCAAACCACTCTAGTATCTTCACCTTTATGCAACATCGCAGCAGCCACGAGGAAGCCTGACCCTTTTTTGGTTGTCACAAAACAAAAAAGAAGAGGCATCGAGCTTCCATGCCGGCGTCCCCTAACCCGTAACCCTCCGTCTCACCAGAGATTCAGAGATTGTGAGATTCGGCTTATGCCGTTGGTTGATATGTAACAATTGCGGTATAGATGAGTTGACAAATGCCGCTGGAAAGTGGAAATAACCACTTCTGCCATGTAAATTGGCAAAACAAAAATTGCTGTAAGTGTTTAAGTTTAGAAATAATGGTAAATCTTTTGACAATCTTTAATTCAATTAATTCATCGTCATAATTTTTTTTGTCTAATTGAATTAAATATTAATCCTTCTAGTTGTAGATGGGGATAGTCGATTTTTCTTCAAATATTGCTTCAGGAGAACTCGTTTGTTTGGAGAATGGAGAAAAATTAGAGAAGGAGCCCATTAGCATAATTTTTTGATTTAGCAAGACTAAAGAGGTAATTACAATGTTCTTCTTATTAATTTTGTTAATCAAAATTTACCAAATAATAATTCTTTGACTTCATTAGACCAAGTAATAAATATACTTGGTAAAATGCCCTTTTTTGAAATTTTCCCTTT
>AWUE01021561.1:0-19994 GCA_001974825.2 Corchorus olitorius
ATATATATATATATATATATATATATATATATATATATACTAGTTAAAGCACGTGCACTACACGTATGTTAATAATTGATAAATCATATATTCCACACATGCGTACTTTTTATTTTCATAAATTTTGATTAATTAATCATTAAAATCTGGTTATTTAGTTTACAGAGATTTGAAATAATTAATCTCATTGAACGAAAAAAAACTTAAATTATTATACAATTATGGTTATCTTCAATAATGAAGGAAGGTTATCAATTTTCTTATTTGAATTTACTAAAAAACTACAGGGCTATTAAGAACAAAAGTTAAACATTAATCAATTAAGAAAGTTATCGATTTTTGATGCCAAAAAAAAAAGAATAAGAATAAGATTATCAATTTCCTCATCAAATGTTCATTACAAAGCTATTTAAGTTAACAAAGGTTTTTGAATGTTATCAATAAATTCAGTAATTAACCTTATACTGTTAGTAATTTTAGTAGCCTTTTTATTAATAATGGCATTTGCCAATGTTCTTCTTTAAGGTTGTTAAAAAAGTTATAAAGGTTATAAAAATTTTTATAGTATAAGGTAATTTAGTAACCTAACATCTTTAATAAATTTAGTAGCATTTTATCAATTTAATGAGGAGTATAATTTTCATATCTAAGATTAGTAAAAAAAAGTTGTGAAGATTATAAAAAAAAAAAAAAAAGCTATAGTCTTATCAACAAATTCAGTAACCTTATGTTTTTATTACTTTTAATAATTTTCGTCAACTACGAATGTTATTAATCTTGTAATCTAAAATTACTAAAAAAAATTATAAAAGGTATCAAAATAGTTATAATGCTCTCTACAAACCTGATTGCGCTCTTGGATGATTTTAGTAACTTTTTATATAAAAAAAAGTTATGAATTTTCTTACTTAAAACTATTTAAGATTATATCAAAATAACTATAATGTTCGCTATCAAATAAGTTTTGAATGCTACTACTATATTCTAACTTGTACTAAAAAAATCCCATTAAAATCACTTAATCCTAATTAATCCATAATGGGGAGGGAATAATAAATTCTTTTAAGGTTGTTTCCTTCCTCTTTTCATCTTATTTTCTTTTTCTTCTAAACCCTTTTTTGAAGAACTTCTCACCAATATTCATGATACGTAGGAAAAATATTTATTGGTTTAACAATTGAAACTTATCTAAAATTTCAAACTATGAAGCTTTTGAAATGGATGAGAATCAGCTTTTTATTTTTAATTGAATGCAGCAAGTATCGTTTTTGGAATATAGAAAGCTCGATTTTTCTTTCTTCTTCTATTTTTGGATTTCATATTCTTTTGCAAAATTAATTCGTTTTCACCTCAAATTAAATCTTTCGAAATTTTTTAACATCAATTAAGGTAAAGTTGTAAAGAAACTTACAATATTTTTTCTTGATTTTATGTTACATCTATTGCATTTATTACTACTTTTATGTTTAATTAGATAAATTTAATTAGAATTAATTCAGTGTTGTTACATAGATAGTATTATTAATCAAATATCAAGTGACATGTTCTTTATTAGATGCATAAAAAAAGACATTTTCGGAACGAGGCTTATCGAGTGACATGTTTTTTTATTAGATGCCTAAAAAAGACGTTTTAGGACCGAGACATGATGCTATCAACAAATTTAACAACCTTAATTATATTCTTAATTGATATCTTACATCTTTAGTAAGTAATTAATACCTATTTTCTTACATAAGTAACCCAAAAAAAAAAACCTTTAGAGGTTATTAAAAAGGCTACGATGCTATCAATAAAAATTAAGTAACATTAAATCCTTAGTAACTTAAGTAATAAGATAGTTATCAATTCTCTTACCTAAAATTACTAAAAAACTTGTATTGGTTATCCAAATTCCAAAAGGTATTTTACAGTCTACTATTTTTAATAACCTTACATTATTAGTAATATTGGTCGCTGATTAATTTTCGTATGTAAGATTACTTAATTAAAAGGTTATAAAAGTTATGAAAACATTATAGTACTATCTAGATTCAAATAATCTTACATCCTTATTAATTTTAGTAACTTTTTATGATCAATAATGAAGGTTACCAATTTAATTACTTAAGTAATCTACTAAAAAGGCTAAAAAAGTTATTAAAATTGTATTTACCAATCCTTATTTTTTTAATAACATTAGTAAACTTTCATCAACGGTGAATATTTGCCATTTTTTTCTCAAAAGTTACTGAAAAACCTATAATGATCACAAAAGAGGTATAGTACTATCCACTAATTCAATAAGCTTACATCTTTTGTGATTTTGGTTATCATATTTCTTATTACATTTTTTGTAATTTTGATAATCATATTTCTCCAAAATCTCACAATTCAACCAAACGTACCCGGATCTGTAAGTCAAATTTCCATATAAGGTTATAACTTATAACTAAACTTAATGCAACATAAGGAAGTATAAAATTAGGTGTACAAAATTGGTTCCTAGTTACTAATTCATATGTCCTTCCTTTTTTTTGGTGATAGAGAAATAATTTATATACTATATATGCGTATCTTTGGCAAGTTGAAGTAAAATTAAAATTGATATCTTGCTATAACTCTATCAAATTAATGAATGATCAACGTGATCTAAAATAACATAGCAAAAAGGTAATGATCTTATTTAAGGTTAAAAAAAAACTATAATGATCATTAAAAAGGCATTATAGTACTTTCAACTAATTTTTTTTAGATAACTTTCCACTAATTTGATAACTTTACATTCTTAGCAATTTTGGTTATCAAATTTCTCATTTATGCTTACTAATTAGAAAGCTAAACTATAGTATTATATCAAGAAATGTAGCAATCTTACATGCTTAATAACTTTATCAATGGTGAATGTTATTAATTTTTTAAGTCTAAGATTACTAACAAAGTTGTAGTGAATAAGATACAACACATTATTATTATATATAAAACTATACCAAAAAAAAATTAGTTGAACATTAGTGGTTGATTTATTAAATTAAATTAGATCAATGTCAAACAAAATTTCAAAATTATAAAAGATATTAAAGATCCGATTTATTTATTATTAAGGAAACAATATTTCTTTCTTTTTTTGGCCAACAAAACAATACTTTTTTTTAGTCAATACGTTTGCACAAATACCTAAGAATTTGAATTAAAAAAATACCTAAGAATTTAATTAATGTAAGTATTTCAGTTTTTATAGTATTACATTTAATTAATGTAAGTATTTTAGTTATTATATTATATTACATAGGAATTAAAAATTAATTGAAATAAGGGTACGGTAAAAGAAATTATAAATTTTAATATAATAATATATTTAATTTAATTGATAAATGAAATTACATATTTAACCTTAAAAGTTTAATTTGATAAATACATGTTTACCCTTTAAATGAATATTAAATTTTTAAAATTAAAAAGGTTATTTTAGATATTTTAAGTCAATGGTTTTGAAGTTTAGACTTATATAGTATACTAGTATTTTGCCACGTGTTACACACGTGGTTTGAAAATTTTGACAATAAAACTATACTAAAACTATAAAAGATTATTTATAAAAGTTATTAAATAAATCGTATAAGTTAACTAAAATATATAATAAGGTTAATTATAAAAGAATCTTATATATAGTAATTAATTTAAAAGCTTTTAAGAAGTTCAAAAAAATTTCTACTTCAAAAAAACTTATAAAGTTACTAAAAAATCTTCTAAGCTTATTAAAACATCTTATAAGTTAAAAAGATAAAAAAAAAGGTGTTAAAAATTTTATAAGATTATTAAAAAAACTTATAAGGTTACTAAAAATGCTTAAAAACTTCCTAAAAGAATCTTTTACTTAAAATCTTAAGTGTTTACCAATAAAATTAATAACCATTCATTTTCAGTAATTTGGTAACAACTTTATCAAATTTACAATACTTGATTAACTAAAAATATTGAAGGATATAAGAATAACTATACATTTACCAATAAATTCAGTAACAATGCTTTTTTCTTTTTTGCCGCAATTCGGTAACAATGCTTTATAAAAGTTTTTACAACCACTTCTTCACTAATGAGAGTAAAAATACCCAATTTCTAGAAATATTTTGTAGGTAGTAAAACGTGTACTGAAAAATCCGTTAACCTTTAATTAGAAGTATTTTTTTTAATTATTTCATTAATATGAAGATTATCAAGTTTACCATAATTTGTACTAAAAATACTTATATAGTTTATAAAAAAATATATATTTACAGACAAATTCAATAACCTACAAATTTCACTTTAATTTTTATTTATCAATCTATATTTAATTTTATATTTAATTTTTATCATTTATTCCATCTATGGAAAAATTGCACAACCAAATCACTATCATCAGCCTAAAGTGAAACTGCGCCACAGGCTTTTCAATTTTTATTTTGGTTTTTTCTCAACAATAGCCAATGACACAAAACATATAATATTTCGTGTTCCACGCGTGGATTTGAGAATGTGGTTAAAACTAATTTTAAGGTACATACAATGTATTTTATGTTTGTATTTGTTCTTACCAAAGACTAAATTTATTTAAAATTTTAAATATTATTATCATATTATTAAAATAAATCAATATAATGAATGACTAACTGCTTTGTTTGTTTGCTAGCTGTAGTGCAAGGTATAGACTTGCATTCAAATTTGACATAGAATGCTTGCATGCTCTATAGATTTTAATAAAACTTTGATTCTCTATAACATAGTAAAAAAGAAAAGCAAAGTTCTAAACATTCATTGGTAGAACATTTAATAAATGGGAAATGAAAATAAAATCAATAAGGGTAAATTAAATTTATATACCATGTAGTTTTGAGTAAAACAAATATGACCCTTTGATTGCTAAAAAAAAATATGACCCTTTGAGATTTAAAATTTGACACCCTTGTGCTTATTTTCTATTACCAAATCCTTGACAATGTTAATTACAAAAATAATCTTTTTATCATTTTAGAATTACTAAAATTATTTTATGTTATATTATATATGTTCTTGATAATTTTTAGCAACACATAGTTTACAAATCTAATAATTAGTTGCTTATGAGGGTTTTGAACTTACAAAAACAAATGATCAAAATTATAAATATAGATGCTAATATATATTGTGACTTGGCTAAAAAATATATATGTTCTTGATAATTTTTAGCAACACATAGTTTACAAATCTAATAATTAGTTGCTTATGCTGGTTTTGAACTTACAAAAACAAATGATCGAAATTATAGATGCTAACATATGTTGTGACTTGGCTAAAAAATACATGAAGAGTTTGATAAAACAGAAACATGTTTGTTAGGCTAAAAAGAATAAAAGAAATGAAAAGAAAAGGAAAAAAAATTTGTGGTATTAAGGAATTTGGTAACAAAAAATAAACACTTGCGAGTTCAGGGGGCAAACGTCCAAAATTAAAGTCTAGGGAACAAAACGTCAAAATCGTAGAAGTTTAGGGGGCAAAAAGGGCATTAAGCCTATAATATTTATAGTTAAGTTTTATGGGCTTTAATCACATATAAACCACTCACATAGTTACCTAATTATAAACTAATGAAATTATGACACTTAAATAATTCTACATTTTAATACTTGGTTTAACAAACAGTGTATTGTATAATAATTCTAACTTTATATAATGATATCATAAATAATGAAATTTATTAAATTTACAATACTTAATCACAGAGATTACCATCGAGTATTTGGCCTGGTGGTAGAGTACTGGACTCTTAGTTCCAATGTACCTGGACCATGAGGTCTTGGGTTCTAGTCTCACAATGTGAGTTTAGTTTGTAATTTTTTTTTTTTGTGTATTTGGTATATTTGGTAGATGAAATTAGAGATTTGACAATCGTATTTGATTTATGTATGCTTCAATTTGTAAATAGGGAAGTCAATGTATTAGCACATTCTCTAGCTAAGATTGAGCTGGATAATCGTGTGGTGAGGGATTATTCCTCTCGGCATTTATAATCTTTAATTATTGATTAATGAAAGTGATTATTTGATAAAAAAAATCACAGAAAAGCTATACCACTATTAATTTATAAGAAATGCATAAATTATAAGTTTTAATGGAGTATCAAAGAATTATTCGTGTTCTTGGTATGGGTTTAACATGGTGCTTGGTAATACCATGAGCAGTATCTTGTCTTGTTAGTATTTGAATAAACTTTTGGGAAACTGCTTGGATAATATTTTTTTCCTTTTTTCTTCAAAACAAAGTTTAGCTCCAAGAGAAAAAGATGTCGTAGGTCTTGTATCCTTGATCACCCCATGTTTTGGCAATATTTTACACATCGTAGGAGATAATTTTATAACTCTTACCGTTTCATTCACATCGTGATTTTTTTCTAACTTTTGTTAACTAAGTTTGTACTTTTTGTCTTTTTATTTGTTGTTTTATTATTTAAAAATTATAATTGATTTTAATATTGTTTTGTGAAAATATATAATAAATTAATTTTAATATTTTGATTATAGTATTTATTTATTTCATCAGTTTTGACTTTTCATAGACATGTATTTATTTAATTTAATTAAAAAATGAAATATAGATAATTTAATTTCCTATAAAGCTTAGCATAGATATTTAAATAAGAACATAAAAAATGATAGTAATAATTAGTTGATTATATCACCTATGATGAACCAAAGAGTACTTGATTTTTGAATCAAGTTGATAACACGAATGTATTTAAATTAAGAGTGAACCAAATTGACAAATATTTTCGGATATTTAAGAGTTGTAGAGATGCTATGGATGGTTTGTTTGATTAATTAGATTAAATACTTAAGAGAACATTAAAAAGAACAGAAATGATAAATCTAAGGAAGAGAAACATAATTTGTTATCTAAAAAAAAGAAACCTAATTTGTTCTAATTTTTCAATATATTTCTGTCATTGTGGTAGTAATTTTCATGCTAAAAAAATTTGTAGTGTGGTTTCAAACTAATACTATGTTATTCCAATTGGGTCATTACATCTTTCATTAATGTTGATTGAGGAAAAGATGTGAATTAGATTATCTGACGAACTTTCCTACTTTGTTTCCTTCCACTTTATACATTCCTACTAACGACTTCACCTTTGATCATCTTCAAAGTTTTGATGGACAATTCTATCTTTGATATGCTTTTATGCCAAAAAAATTCAACCTCAACCGAACTTGCAGCCTTGCAAAGTTGGCCCCAATATTTTGATTGCATTGTTCAATTTATTTATTTATTTATTTTGTCGGTCAGAAAGAAATTTCCTTGAATTTCAAACAATGAATTTATGAAGGTTGGCTTCACATGATTTGAGATATTAGAAATATTAATTAATTTAAATCTAAAATAAATTAGAGGGTTATATTTGATGCACTGTATAACGTCTATACACCATTAGGACACCAAAATTTGACACCTTATTAAGCAATTTGATAATTTGATGGACCCTTTCAAACAAATAATAATAACTTTTAATTAAGAATATGAGAAGTAAAATAACAATAAAATTTATAAATAACGGTATGAAGTAAAGTATGTAATATGTATCTCTCCCAAACCCTCTCCCACAACCATCTCTTAACGTTCCTATCTCTCAGTTTTTTTTTTGTTTTTCTTTTCATTTCTTTTAGGTTCTATAATATTTATTCAGAATACATCTTAATTCATTATTATTGAATTCGTTTTGTGTCTTTTTTGTGAGGGAATGATTCTTTTCATCTCTATCTTATATTTTTTCCTTACTACATAATAAACCGGGATTTTGGTGTTGAGCAAATAGTAGAAAACCCAAACAATGGATTTTAGTTGATGATTTAAAACTAAAATAGGACTTATTAGACAATTGAGAAAAGCGGATAAAAAAGAAACTGATATTTTTCACATTGTTAAATTGAATCATCACATGATCAAGTTCTAACAAATTGAGATTTTCTTCAACTTTGGTTTTAATTGAAATTGGGAAAAGCCAAATAGGATATAGCCGATTTAAATCTTCTTGTATATCAAGGAAATCTACAATAACATCAATGTTTTTTAGTTGATTGTGTGACAGCCCCGATTTCATTTTTTTTATGATTCCCTTTTCTATAGGGTAAATTTCAAAAAAGGAGGTGTACCACAAATATTTATCCCTTACTACCATGTGAAAAAATAATTCTTAGAAAGGAAACAACACCTTTTAAAATTATTAAAAAGGATACTATAATTACCGTATTAACCTTGGTAATAATAATCAACTAAAAAAAAGACAATGATTCTTGCGAGGAGAATTGCTGGGAAAATTGCACTGGGAAAGAGGTTTGAGTCAAGTTAGGAATTCGATTCATAGAATGAAAACCCGTGCTAGAAAATAAATGGTATACATATTAGAACTCAAAAATGACAACTGGGGCAAATTTGAATGTTAGCTTTCCTCTGCTAACGAAATCAATTTTCTGGGCTTTAGACTTTAGTTCCTCTTTTGTGCCGTAGGGGTACCCGTACCATTGGGGATTCAAGATTCTCAATTTTTCTTTTTTTGTTTTGATAAGTAAATGGTTTTCAATTATTCATTTATGACCAAAAGAAAGAAGAGGGAAACTAAAAAATTAATTACAGCAGTAATAACGCATAATCATTTGATGTGTTTTCATGAATAATTAATGATAAGCTTTATGATTTAATATCATTTAATGATTTTGTAAGCTTTAAGATTTTGTTTCAAGCAAACAAAGCTGTAGAAAGGAAAATTTTCTTTGATTAAGGAAAAGTTGTGTTGAGGGGATGACTGATGAGATTTTAAACAAAGTATGTTCAGACCAATTGATATACTGGTAGTTGTTAGGCAGTTCATCTGCATAAGAGAAAAGAGCAGAAGTTCCAATAGCTAAAAGAGGGAAGGGAAACTAAAAAAGCCACGGTTGCCTTTTATTAAAATTTTCCTTCTATAAGCTTTTTACAAGTTATTTTTTTTTAGTGTATCAAAGCCTATACACCATTAATGAATGGGGTGTTGCCACCTCATTAAAATGCAAACTTATAAGTTTACAAGTCCTTATAAATAAATATAAATATGCTCAAAAAGAAATAAATAAATATACATAACATAACTTTCAATTATTTACAATAACACAGACAAAATGACAATGAAAAACAATTTTATTTGTCAAACAAATCTGACTCCATTTTTTTATTCAAATAAAAGCCCAAAATCCATTTCTTTTGGTTGTTAGAATCTGATAATTTCTCTAAAAATTCTAAATCCAAAAAATTAAGAAATCTGAAATTCCTTCGTTTGATTGACAAAATCTGAAACTCTAATTTGGTTTTGGTGGTAAGCTCTTCTTTAAAATCCAAGAAACGTAAATTTATTTTAGCTTTAGTGGAGTGATGGGGAATGAAGCAAATAAACCCAAAATTTGAAGCAGATGAAAGAAACGAAAAGGAAAAATCTTAAAGGGCTCGAAGGTTTATGTATATCAAACAACTTTACAAATTTCTGGAATTTAATTGGAGGCTGCATGCAATTGCAGATTTCTGGTAATGGGTGAAGGTGAGGTTCAAGAGATTGGGCTAAATCCTATGTTTAGGGAAGAAAATCGGAAAGTGAACGAGAAATATATTTATTTGCTTATATAGGCTTTTAAACTTTTAATTTTGCATATTAATGAGGTGTCAATTTCTTGTTCATAAATTAAATATATTATAAACTAAAAATAATTATGAAAAGTAAATTATTAATTACAATTATAGTTGATTATTAATATCTTTTCATAATTTCAAAATTTTGAATATTAGATATTTACAAAATCTTTTCATAATTAATAAAAAAAGTTCAATGACTAAAAAAAATACCCATTAAAAAATTAATATACTATAATACTAAGGGTATTTTAAAAATTTCCCAATTAAGATTTCTGAGTTCGTGATTTTATATAATAGTAAGATAGTAAGATAAGATAAATATAAATATAAATATATAGTTGTTATAAATTGTAACATTCACAACCTTTCTTACCTTTTTTTTTTTCTAAATTTTGCTCTAAAGAAACCAGATTTGTCTTGTTTCCTTTGCAATTGTGAAGCATGATCCTCCTGGACTCAGGGGCAAGTAGTAGCTTTTGGTAGAGGGCAATATTTTGTGACGCATGTGGACATTACTATCTGTCAGTCCAATTTGTGGACATCTCACATCGATTTCTCCTAGTTACTTAATACCAAAAATGATTATCAAGTCTGCAAGCAAAGCAAGAGTATGAGAATCTTTAAAGGAATCCACGAAGAAAATTTTCTTAAAATTAACTAATGAAAATTATGATGGAGTATATCTTTAGTGATATTATTATTCGTATCAACCCAATTGATATTATATATCTCATTCTATGTGATAAGTTATAGTAAATGATAAATAATAGTAAAATAAAAAAAAAAGTCTTATCACCAAGATAAGAATTATCTAGCAATTGAATTGAATTCCTAGTTTCCAACTCGAAGTCACTACTCACTTTTTCCTAATCTGGTTCCGGTTCATGTATGTGTTAACCTATTGCTCCTCTCAATGAAAGGTAGAACTTTTTTTTTTTGGGTGAAATGAAAGGTACGTAGAACTTGTTTTTGCATATATAGTGACAGAATAAATTAATGATTTCATGCATTTATATTTACTTCTTATTGTGTGCAAAAAAAATATTTACCTTTTGTTTTGTTTGATTTGAATTATGTTTGATTATTATTTGTTAATTGAACAAGGGAATTTTATGGTGCTGCATGGAGAAATTTCTACGGCCATAGAAGTGTCAACTGTTGAAGTTTTCTTCAATTGTACTAAGCTATAGCTTCCAGCCCTCTCCATTGATGATTTGATGTTTAGGTGAGTGGTTGATTGATGATGCATTTATTTTTCTTATTCTGAAAATTAGTTTTCCATATTTTTGTACTTTGCTATATATATCTAGCATAGAACACCTATATAACAATTAAAGTTGAATAGTAAAAAGGAAAAAGAGAAGGAAGTTTTTAGGAATATACTTTTTTGTTTGAGTACTACTCCCCCACGGTCCCAACCAACCAAATGTGAAAATGAAATAAATGAGTCTCTTATGATTTGATTAAACTTAAAGCAAATCGTTTTGGATTGATCGAGAAGCTTAAGCAAGGTAACAGTAACACTTAGATTTAACAGATTGTGATTTTCTTAGTAAATTTAGAGCTCGTTTGGCATCGTTTCCGTTTCCTGTTTTCTGTTGCCAATTTTCTATTTTTGGAAACAAAACAGTGAAAACATGTTTGGCACGTTGTTTCTGTTTTCAAAAATTTTGGAAACAGAAGCAGTGTTTTGGAAATAAGTGAAAGCAAGAATTTTGTGTTTTCATGTTTTTCCAAAACACTTCCAAAACACAGAAGCACAATGATGAACAGTAACTTATATGCTTTTTAACCTTTTTTTTTTTACTTTTTTATTTAAAAACATACAACCAAATTGTATATCCAAACATGTTTTTATTTTCAAAAATTGACAGCGCAACAAAAACAAAACGAAAACAAAACAAAAACAAAAAACAGAAAAACGAAAACGATGCCAAACGACCCCTTAACAAACAGATTTTGTACCTAAAAAAAAAATATATGTAAACATCGATGCTTACTAAAATCTTACCCTAAATGAGACTTTAAATATTTCCAACACCTATCGAAATGAGTTAAGTGAAAGTTAAAAAAATGTTGGACGTCTTTCAAGTAAATTCTTATATTCAAATTTTGTCAACAAATGAACTTTGGGTACGCAGCAGCCGTTAATAGACTCACTCACCAACCCACCAAAGTCAAGTGTGCAACATGAGTAGAATCCAAATTAATTTAGATACCAGGTGCGGTAAAAGAAAAATATGTCCACCAGAAGACTCCATATGACCATATTTTTCTTTTTAAAAAAATTTATACAATTTTATTGATTAGGATTTAGGAGCAATAAACATAGAAATTAGCTAGAGGTGACCATAGTTCGATTCAAACTGTGGAACCGTGGTCACAAGAATCTAACCGGAACCTTTGTTGTTAAGGTCCCGGTTAGGTTCCACATATATGGAATCGTAACTGAAATCGAACCGGAATTAGAACCGAAATCATTCATATTTTTATTATTAATATATTTATAAAATCTATAGTATATATTATTTTTTTATTAATTTCATTAATTTAGTATTGATAGACATATTATTTGATATTTACTTATATATAGTACTATTTTTTAAAAAATAAAATTAATTAATTAACTAAATATTGCATTATTTTTTAAAAATAATTCCTAAATAAAAAAAAGGTTCCGGTTTGAAACCAAAATCGAATTGAGAACCGTCGATTCCAGAACCGAAATTGGAACCTTACTTAAAGGTTAAGGTTATGGTTCCAACTTTACAAGAACCGGAATCATCGATTCGAACCAGAACCGAATCGAACCGAAACCAAATTGTGATCACCTCTAATTAACTCAACTAGTAGGTATACATCAACTATGAAATCCTTCGTCTGAATTGGTAAAATTTTATTAGTTAGAACCATGAAGTAGTAACTTATGTAATAATTTTCTATCAAGGTGATAGGATTTAAGCTTTTGCTTCACACTTTCCAAAAATCTTAAGTGTCTTACCAAAAATAATCACCAGTCTTGCTACGATAATAATAAAAAATTAATGATGGATTTACCAAATCAAAACAAATGGGAAAAGAATACCGATCAAGGCAAAGAAAAAGAAGCTTCCCATTGAACAACATTTAAGTAACTAATCATCAAATCATTTCAAAATTTACTTTTTGACCCTTTCAGGCTTTGCCTAGGCTTCCCATTTACTTGCCACCATTATTATATACTATATAAAATTAGTCTATTAATGGACTAACATAATGCTTAATTATTTCATTTGTCATATTTTTCTTGCGTAAATTTTGTAATGATTAAAAGCCTCCATCTTTAACTTCACGCGTTTCTCTTTAAACTTACCGTCTTCACCAAAGTCAATTGCCTTCTTGTACAGAAATACTTTTTCTTCCTTCTTTCTTATTCTTTAAACCCGTCAATTAAGACCGTTGATCTTTCTGACTAAAAAGCCATTCATCCCAGTTGCGGCAAGGAAAGAGCTTTCCTGAGGTTTTTGGTTCTTGCCCTTTTACTTGCTTAGCTTCTTCTAAAATGGGTTGCTGTTATTTTTTGCTGTTCGAATCTCAATGAGTAGATTTTGTATTTCTTTTTGGCTTTTCTGATATTTCTTTGGAGATAGTAAGTTTTAAATTAGAAGTTGCTTGATGTTGTCTGTTGTTAGTTCTATGGCTAATTACAAGAAACCCAGATTGAAGGATGCAGCTTTAAAACGTTTCCTGTCTGTAGTTTTAGTTACTTTATTTGGGGTTTCACTTTTGATAGTTTCTCTTAGGACCAATACAACCCCAGCTTCAGATGGATTAGATCAAGATTTAAGTGGAAGTGATGATATTTTGAGTATTAATGAAAAAGTAAACCTTCCTAAGCAGAATGATGTTTCAATTCAGTTGGAAAAAAGAAACTGGCTACCCCCTAGGAATTTAGATCTTTATCCAAAGTTAGCTAAAGATCATATAACCATTGTTTTATACGTGCATAATCGCCCGCAATATCTTGAGGTAGTTGTGAAGAGCTTGTCCAAGGTTGTGGGGATAAGTGAAACTCTATTGATAGTTAGCCATGATGGATACTTTGAAGAAATGAATAAAATCGTGGAAGGGATCAAATTTTGTCAAGTGAAACAGATATTTGCCCCTTATTCGCCACATGTGTTCATTGACAGTTTTCCTGGTGTATCGTCAAATGACTGCAAGGAAAAGGATGATGCTGGGGAGAAACATTGTAATGGGAATCCTGATCAGTATGGAAACCACCGTTCTCCAAAGATAGTTTCTTTGAAGCATCATTGGTGGTGGATGATGAACACTGTGTGGGATGGATTGAAGGAGACTCGACGTCATGATGGACATATTCTTTTTATAGAAGAGGATCACTTTATATTTCCCAATGCATATCGAAACTTGCAGCATCTTATATCACTGAAGCCTAACAAATGTCCAGATTGCTATGCTGCCAATCTGGCACCTTGTGACGTGAGTTCAAGAGGAGAAGGATGGAATAGTTTAATTGCAGAAAGAATGGGAAATGTGGGTTATGCCTTTAACCGGACTGTTTGGAGAAAAATCCATAGGAAGGCTAAAGAGTTTTGCTTCTTTGACGATTACAACTGGGATATAACAATGTGGGCAACAGTTTATCCTTCATTTGGCAGTCCGGTGTACACATTACGAGGTCCAAGGACTAGTGCAGTTCACTTTGGGAAGTGTGGTTTGCATCAGGGCCAAGGGCAAAGTGCTGCTTGCATTGATAATGGATCAGTGAACATTCAAGTAGATGACATTGATAAGGTGGCTAATATCAGATCAGAATGGGATGTGCGTGTCTATGACAATCAACCAGGGTATAAAGCTGGGTTTAAGGGTTGGGGTGGCTGGGGGGATGACAGAGATCGGCAAATGTGCCTTAATTTTGCTCAAATGTACCACTCATTTAACACTTCTTTGGCTGTGATGAGTTGAGACTTCAGCATCTCAATTATTCCACTGTTGTAATTGGTGAGATCTAGATTATTTTCTTTGCTTGATTTTAGAAATATATATATAGTTGTTATAAATTGTAACATTTACAACCTTTCTTACTCTTTTTTCCAAATTTTTGCTCTAAAGAAATCAGATTTGTCTTGTTTCCTTTGCAATTTGAAGCATGATCCTCCTGGAGGTCATAAATACTTATCTCAGAGGCAAGTAGTGGCTTTTTGCTAGAGGGAAATATTTTTTTGTTGAGAGTAGTGAATTCCTTATGAGTGCTTTGTAAGTTGGTTGACATGCAAAATTTTCTTTGTCATATTAATAAAGGGAAATAATCACCAACATCTATGTGATTATATTGCTGCCTTTGTTGGATGGGTGTGCACTTAGTACTGCCTTCACTCCTGCACACAACATATGCTTCTTGGAATTGTACATTGGTTCATTGCCTATGATATGATTCAGTGCTTGCTCGATTATTGGCCTGTATGTTAATAACAGCCTGTGTTCTTAATGTTTAAGTAGATTTAGTGGATTTGCCACTCACCTTTTTTGTATCTTTTAGCCTTTGAGAAAAGCATTTGAACTTTTTGTGGGGATGGTAAAAAGATATGACTGGTTTATGTATTGGAGAATGATAACCCACTTGCTATAGACTAGTTAAATAGAATTGTTAAAGACGGTGAATGCTTTTATTGATGAGAGGGTTGTGGAAAAACTTATACTTTCTTTTTATTTTATTCATTGATGGAACAACAATGGGGGAATCGTTTGTGCTGGAACAATAGTGGAATTGGTAAGATAGAATAGATGATGTAAATTGAACCTGCCTCTAACAGAGAGAAGTAGGTTTAACAGCATACATCAAGTACTGAATCTGTTTATTCTATGCACTTGAATTTATCTGTTTAGACATTTCTGTTATTACCTGGTATGAAGAACAAGGGTATCTATTTGCGTCTTCTAGGACCATTCTGTCAGTATGAAGCAATTAGTGATCTATCTATTTGATTTTCTTTTTCTTTTTTTGAGCTCATCTATCTATTTGATTTTACTTTTCCTTGTAGATATCAAATTTCTAGCACTTTAATTCTATTTTAGTTGAATGTATTTGGAGCTGAGGGCCTAATATGATCTGTGAAAGTCCACTGGAATGAAACAGTGAAATGATAAGGTTATATCAATGGTATCTATGGGATTGAATTGAACTTCATGTGCTTCCCCTCTCATATCACCCTCTTTATCACTTATCCATTGACTTCTTTCACTATTATGTCATTGTTGACAACAGAGTTCATACTTTGCTAGTAGCCCCAGTTTCATTTGTTCACTGTCTACATGCTTGTCAATGAATGGTATGTTTCAGTTAGAAATCCGAACTATATGCAATTCAATGGGGCAGCAGGAGTCTGCTAATGGCAATCCATGTTCTTTGTTTTCTGGTTTCTTTCTTCTGATTGAAACACATCATTGCATGATTAAATCTTCGAGAATCATATCTCCTTCTAAATTTAGATACTGTAGTCCCTTTTTGAAAGCTCTTAGTACCTGCTTTTCATTTCAGTAACACCAGTACCTGGAAATGCTTTTCATTTCAATAGGAGATAACCAGAATTAGGGTAATTATTGGGTATGGGCTGTCAAATGAAATTTAAATAAACCCAAAGGCATTTTGGGCTAGGAAAAACAGCAATAGTGGCATGAGGCCATGAGGGCGAAAATAGTTGAAGCAAAACCGGAAACTTCAAATTTTGAAGAAAAACTGTCCAAGTGGACCTCACTGAAAGAATTATTTCTCAAAACATGAAATCCCAACTATTTCGGTAGTATTCAAGAAAAGAAGTTACCAAATAATCGAGTATAAATGGAACAAGGGAAGAAGGTGAGGGGATGTCATTTTTTTTGTTAACCATATTGGATATTAACACCTAACCTATTTCTTTCCCTCGTAAAACTTAAATTTGATATCATACTTAAAATGACATATAACTAATGTGCAGTCAAACCGTCGTCGTACTCCAATTACAAAAAATATCTCTCTATACTCAGGCTCCGTTTAGTAGAGCGGCACGGTAGTGGTATGATTGACACTATTTAGCAACTGTACAGATGAGATTACACTGTACAGATTAGATTAGGTACTGTACAGATGAGATTATTAGAGCAGTGATTGAAACGGAGATTACACTTAAGCCTCCATTTGATCGATGCACCGATCCATCAACCAAACGACCGATGAATCGGTACACTAAACATCAACTCAATTTTTTCCATTTATAAAAGTCGAAGAGTATCATTAGACTTTTTTCACTCAATCCAATCCAATGACCCTCTTATCAGTTGACATGTTAGTGATGAAATGTAAAGTATAATAGTAGGCAGTTTGGTTTTTGTGCCAAAAAAAAAAGGCAGTTTGGTTTGAGAAGGGACAAATCGAAGTGTGGGATTTGCCGTCTTTCCCGTCGTCACTTACTTAACGACCAAAGCATATGCATTATGCATTATGCATTATGCATTATGCAACGTGGATGGATGATGGTAACGTGGTGAGTTTTGGATGGTGACACGTAACCATCTACCCACGTGCGCTTTACGTTGCTTTTTGTTCTGATTGCCCATCCTCTTACTGCACACCCGTATCTTTTACATATCCCTCTCCCCTCCTTTACCCCTTCCCGGGTCCCACTCGGTTTGGCAATTGGCATTCAGTAGAATGAGTAGATCATCTGGATTGCTAAATATCGCCCTCTTTTTACTTATCATCGTCCCCCTTTTTACACTTTTGCCCTTTTGATATTTAAAGTTTCAAAACTCCTTCAAAATTCATTTTCTAACTCTCAAAACTTCAAACTCTCTCAACTTCTTGAAGAACATCATGTCGAACAAGACGTATAAGATTACAATGGTAAGATTTTAAGTTTTGCTCTAAATTTAGGTTGAATTAGATTAGGTGGGTAGGAAAATATAGAAAAAATGGCAGTGGCGCCCCAGGGGGGCGCCGTCGGCATGGCGATGGCGCCCTGTTGGGGCGTCGTCGGCATGGCGATGGCGCCCTGCCGGGGCGGCGTCACCATATCGGTGGCGCCCCCTGGAGCGCCGTCGGCATGGTGGTGGCGCCCCAGGGGGGTGCCACCGCCGGAAATTTTTTAAAAAATATTTAAATAAAAATTTTAAATTTTTATTTTTAATTAGAATTAAGTTTAAAATAAATGAGTTTATTTTTTGTAATTAGTTAATTAGTTTATTAATTGATAACTTTTAATCAAAATATTATGAAATTTAATTAAAATTAATTATTCTTAAATAATTATTAATTTTTTTTATTTAGTTATTTTATTATTTGACTATACTTAATTTTTGACTATAATTATTTATTATTGTAATTACTTATAATTTTTATTTACTAGAATTAATTATTATTTTTTATTTAGGCTGGAAGGGAGGTCGGTACCGTTGGTAGCTCTGGACCGCGACACACTAGGAGTCACAATGTTACTGCCTCCGTCCGTAGGGAGAGACAGGAGCAGTTGCAAAGGGAGAAAGAGGCTGAGGCTACTCGGATGTATAGGGAGGCTGAGGCTGCTCGGATGTATAGGGATAGGGAGGCTGCCGTTGGTGCTCAGATTCATCAGGCTGGTTTTGATGGGGCCACGGGGTATACTTCTTCTGCTTCGGACTCCGAGGCCCAGCCACATTTTGATCTCCCTCCTCGGGGTAGAGGTGGCTTCCCACGGGGTACAGGTGGCCGCTTTGCTACTGCTGCATCGACATCAGGTTCTTAGTTTTAGACAATTTCAATTATTAAATTGATTTTAGTAGATAAGTTTTGGGTAAAATTGAGCGTTGAATAAATTAAATAAATTATTTCTATTATTATGTGATATTATAAATTGAAATTAATTATTATAAATTGAAATAAATTAAATAAATTATTTCTATTATTTTAGGGAGCAGCAAACGATCCAGACGATCCGGTAGCACTGATGATAGCTGGGTCGTTAGGGACGTAGTGCCTGGTGGCCCTACATACGGTGATGTGATTCCCAGTTTTCTTGGGTACGTAGCGTCGCGTATGTCGGAGGGCGAGATGAGAGGAGTGCTGAAGTGCCAGAACATAGCACTTGTTTGCAATAGGTTGAGAAACCGGTACGAGGCCATGCCAAGGGAGGCGCGTGCGATGATTGACAGTACTGGTTTGGGACACCTCCCTTACTGCCTCTTCAGATCCATTGATCGTCCACTTATCACTGCGTTCGTTGAGCGGTGGCAGCCCGATACGAACACTTTTCACTTGCCTTTCGGTGAGATGACGATCATGTTGCATGATGTTCAGCATATCCTCGGTGTTCCAGTCGAGGGACACTTGATTACCGCGGATCCGGGGTATGCGGAGCTGCAGTATGCATGTATGGAGCAGATGGGTGTTAGTGAAGCAGTCTTGAATACATTGCACTGGGATCATGGGGGAGTCCGGAGTGAGTCGGTCTTCGACTGCTGCGGGCGTGACCGGCTGCCTGAGACCCAGGCCATAGGATGGGTTTGGGTTATGTTAGGTTCGAGCTTGTTTGTCGATAAGAGTGGGAATCGGATTAGACCTTCATGCCTGCACGAGGTGAAGGATGGCTTGGCGACTGTCCCCGATTATTCATGGGGAGCTGCGGCATTAGCCTTTCTATATCGTCAGCTAGGTGTGGAGTAGAGGAGATTGTCAGGGTATTGATGGTTGCTTGACCCTACTACATGCATGGATTTATGAGTACTTCCCATGCTTTCGCCCCCCACGTGGTCCCATTGATCCCGATCAGCCTAGGTGTGCTAGTTGGGATATCCGACCCGAGGATAGATCGCCCGACCGGTTGACGACATTACGTCACCGTCTTGACAGCCTTATTGCTTCGGAGGTAATTACTCCATTTAATTTATATTAATTATATACGTAAGTATTAAAAGGCCAAATTTTTCGCTACTAATGTACGTGTTACCTCCTTTCTATATATATTCAGGTGAGTTGGTGCCCTTACGGGACTCGTCCCGCTCACATCATCCCGAGGACTTTGTACATGGGTTTGGTGCAGTATCGGGATGTTGCTGAGTCATACTCCCCAGATCGATGCCTCCGACAGCTCGGCTATGTGCAGGTCATCCCTCATTCTGTATTCCCGCCGACTACGGCAGTACGGCCTTGGTCATCGAAGTATTACAAGGTAGAGTGGCCAGCGAATTTTGCTTCCCATCAGTGGACTGCCTTCCCAGTTATGCAGATGTACCACGTCTCCGCCTTAGACGATTCTTCCGAGGACCCTGGAGCATGTGAGGAGGATTACCTCCCCTGGTATTTTTCGCATTCGCATCCTCGGTTATTGAGC